>JAOUQX010000035.1:14603146-14623816 GCA_028566295.1 Liobagrus marginatus
AAAGCCTATTTTGATCTATGCCTGCGTTTGAGCCACTTCTTCCCGGGAATCTAAGGACGCCGTTTGCTCCCGTGACAATATCACTTTTAAAGCGGTGTTTTTTGGTCAATGGTAATGTTAATAAGGAACAAGAAACCACAAAGTCTCCATCCATCCTATAGAATTTCTATTTTCACCATGTGAAACATCACACAGTTTTTTTAAATGTGTTTATACGGCACGTTCATCATACTTACTACTGCCACATTGAGACTATAAAAATAATAATATTTTAGAACAAGTGCATAAATATATATTTTACAGCTAGCAATATTATAGACGTTGCATAAAAACGTTTTTTGAAAGACACCTTTGAGCATCAGCATTGCTGTAGTACAATTACTAGACGTAGACACCAAGTACCAAGTCACCAAGTCAAATTCACAAGAAAGTCAGGCTAAACACTATTTCACGTAAATCACGAGGCAATGTCAAAATCTATTTCTAAGACCATGCTTCCCCAGAAGCAGAATAACAGAATCAGAATCAGCACAGGCGGTCGGTCCGTGCAGCAGGGGAGCTGTCTTGTGGAGCTAAAGCTGATGGGATCAGGCTTTAGCAAATAAACATCAACAACCACAATACATTTAGACATTCCACAGCTGGCCTGATGTTCTCCCCCTCTCCCAATTTGATCAAAAATGTGAGCCTTCATCAGCAGATGGTCATAGTGGCAGCCCTGGCATGTAGGGTTGTCCTCTAATAAGACCCCCAGGAGGGAGATGAAGAGGGCAGGTCACGTCTTTTTAGTCAAACATCTGTGTAAACATTGCCTCAAAGGGCCCCGGATGTGGGAACTGCGGCCACCAATGGCCCTGCTCACATTGAGTTCTCTGTAAGGTGGTCTGCGTGAAGGGGGGTTTAAGAATATTCTCTAAGATCGTATCATGTAAGAGCTCAAATTTTAAATAAGCACACAAACACACACTGTCCCTAAACACAAATAAAGACAGAGAGTACGGAAAGTACTGCATCAGAGGGGACAACTCTGTATGTATTTGTAGCTCTGTTTGGTTCACTGAATGACAAGTATTTTCCCACAGATGACATCTATTCTCTCAGCATCCTTTGATTTGGGGCAGAAATAAAGTCTCTTGAACAGCACATGGCTGCTAAAATTCTACTATAAAAATAACATGCAAAACACTTTAATGTAACAATAACACGCAGACCAACAATTCAGAAAATGCATCAGCAAAGTGAAAAACAATCTTAATTAAAACATATCAGCAGACTAAAACAAAACAAGAAAAAAAAATCCTAAAAGAAAATAGGAGGGCGTAATTGCTGGTTGGCTAGAGCCTGTGCCTGTCTGAAAGTCGGAAGAAACAGAGCTGGATGATATTAACAATGAGAGACAAAAAGAGCCTAATCATATTTCTTTGGAATTGATTTTGAATCAAGTTATTTTAGATTTGCTGTAAAATGTGTATACTATTAATGAGTACATGATGGATGGAAATGAAATAAATGTTCTATTCACAAAAAATGACTGCTCACTATAACAAAATAAGAAACTCCAAGAGAGACTGAAAAAATATATTTTCCTTGAGACAAGTCATACGACAATCAGGTATGATCATGTATTTCTGTTTCAAGTTAGTGTTGTTGCACTTCCTCTTTTGCTGTTGCGTACGGATTGACTTTAAGGTCAAAATACAGCTTGGTTTAAGTAGCCTGAACTGTTATGCTCATTAAAGTAAAGGCTATAAGGAAGCCAGATGTGCCGATCAGCAGAACTGCCCCTTAGTGCAGGGTTTGAGCCAGGAGTAAACAAATACTAAAGCTTCCTGTTTATAGTTAAGGTATGGTACAGAACCTAATTTGATGCTCTCCTTGGTATAACTGGCAGTGGACAGTGTTAGTAAGTAATCACTATGCTCTAACTGGGCAAAAATCTTAGATTTGAGACTAAAGCAATAAAGGCTGCACACTGCAGGCGGGAGTCATAAACATTCTACATAGCATGTTATTGATGGAGGCTGATGAAAGAAGTAAGCATTGTGAAAGGGATGTGTGGAGGAGGTGGAGGAGACATAGAAGTCAAAAAGAGGTATGGGGAGGAAAAGAGGCAGGGGGGTAGAGAGGAGAGAGGGGAAAATTCTGAAGTTCACATCAATGCATGTGGAACAGCTGTGTTTCATTTGGACTCAGGAAGTCAGGGAAAGAATTCCTGCATTGCTGTCTTTTTTTTTTTTTTTTTTTGTCTTTACCTGGTGCACGAGCCCAGTTCCAAAACATTGGCCATGGAAAGAAAAAGACAGCAATGTCCAACCACAAATGCTCCAGGACAAATTTCATTGACACACACAATTCTGCACAGGGGGAAATGCATAAAAACTCATCAAATCATCAAACTGTGCAATTTTTCCATTGTTTTTAGAAAGTCTATTTAAGTCTGTTTAAGTGTCTGTAAAATATACAGTATATGTAAAGAAATCTCATAATAAAAGGTCTTTCAAATGAACAGAAAATATACATAATCAATTCCAGTATTACTGGCACACACAAAAAATGTGTGTTCCTATTACTGGCACACAGGGAAAAAAAAAATCCTGCAGAAAATTAAAATGAACCATAATGATTTGTTTAGATAAAAGCCAAAAAGACTGTAAAAGAAGTATTTTAAAAGGTTGTACGTGAAGGAATTTGTCAGGAAGAAGATGAATAAAAATAATGTTCCCATGCACAGGCTAGGATGGTGGAGGCAAAAAGCTGAAAAACACTGTGTAGAAGAGGCGTTTAAATTAATTCCTTGTTGTCAAGCGTTTATAAATTGCCAAATGTCATATCATAAATGACAAGCTGTTTGCACAAGCTGCACAAAAGAAAGTCTTACTAAAAAGCAACCTATTCAGTTCAGCACCAGTCATCATTGGAGCTAGAATCAGTAAGGTGAGACCAAAATGTGACGCAAGCAATTGCAAAAGACGTAAACAGCGTACAAGGAAAATCATTCGCACTGATAAATATGGTGATTTATCAATTTATTAGTGCTAGCTTAGTGGCTAGGGAGTCAAACGATCACATCTTCAAATTCCACCACTGACAAGCTGTTACCGCCAGGCCCCCAAGCAAGACCTTCAACCCTTAACTGTTCAGACGTCACTATATCAAGTCACATTTGCCAAATTCTGTAAATGAATCAGTAATACAAAAGTCAGTTTTGCAGCTAGGCATCCGAAGGATGGAGCTGAAGTCATGATGTCCCAGGATATTCTTTGCTGCTTCGGCCAATTATCTATCATTTATATGCTGCATAGGTGTGCCAGCATTACGGGTTCAGCACTAAAATGGTCAGTGCAAAGCTATCAATGTGAACTGATGGAGAATCTGAGCACAAGACCGTCATTGCATACCCGTTTAGAACTCTGCTGATTTATGTTCTGCTCAAAAGCTCCTCAATAGGTCAGAACTCTATTGGATATAAGCATATGTAGACTGGACATTATCGATAACCACACACTCGGCTGTCTTCCAGATGAGGATAGGTTTCCCCTTGAGTCCGGTTCCTCTCAAGGTTTCCTTGCCACCGTCGCCTCAGGCTTGTTCATAGGGATATATTTAATTTCAGAATCTTTATGTATTCTTTTTTTTAAATTCTTTAATCTTAATGCTCTATTTTCTGTGAAGCTGTTTTGGGACAATGTCTATTGTTAAAAGCAACCACACTATAGAAATAAAATATTATTGAATTAAAATTCACCTACATGTTGGCTTCAAACGCATAAAACTAACCTTATATGAGGTCCTGGTCAGTCATGAAGCAACCAAATACACTTTTCACTGAATTCTTTGTTATAGAATTAATAAAGACAAGCCGGCTCTAGTTCCAACACTGTTTCTTAGAAACAGCAGACCCCATGGCTTTCTTCAGAAAAACGAAACATTCCTCCTTTTCGGTTAAGCTCTTTAAAACTTTATTAAACACAGCAGATGATTGCTGTTGCCAGTTTTAATGAGCATTTGCACACGGCCTGGTTGGTAATCCACATATTTGTGCACGCTGGACCTGTAGTTAATTGTTTTGCGTGTGATCACGTTTATTAAGCATTACATTACACAACTCCCAAAGTGATGCTGCACCAGATCATTCCATTTCCACCAGCCATGTTACAGTTGTGGACTTCTGGGACTAATAACCACCCCTCTACACATACATCAACAATCATGCAGAAGAATGTTAACCAGTAAACGCTCACAGAAAGGTAAATACCCACAGAGACAAATTAGCTCACCATTATGTCAGTAATCCTGTGCATTGTACTGCTTGCAACCTGTTTTTTTTTTTTTTTTCTGAAATCCTGCTTTGAAAAAAAGCTCCAAACAGGTTTATGACTCTTTACATAGGTCAGGCTTCTGAGAGCATCTGGAACTCATTTAAACATAGCATGAATCAAAGTATGCATGAGAAAATCTGATACACCAACATGGCACGGACTGCAGGATAAACATCTAAAATGTCCATTCAAATTACACTCGCCTTTCAGGGAGCACTTCTTCAAATAGTGCCATTGTGGGATGAGCTTCCTCTCAACATAGCGGATATTTTTGTATCATACAAAAGTGTGTCACTTTAACTAGAGATGACTTTTTGTCCCAGGTATATGATTACATAGAAAAAGAAAACCAGGAAATAAGAAACTAAGAATAACACTTTATAGTCTACATTAAAAGGCAGGGCGTGAGTTGGTCAAAGACATAAATTATAGGAAAGTGCTGCATTTGTTCTAGCAACAGAAGGAAGCATCATTGAACTGGATGACTTCATAAACGAGATGTTTCATGAGGAAAAGACCACTGGAGAGCTGGCTAAAAATATATTTTTACTAACTTTAGCCATAATTAAATCACCTAACAAAAGAAAGACATAAAAAGAGGAGCAGGAATTTGTCTTCTCGTGAGCTCAGGCAAGGCAATAAGCTCTTGCTATTACACTGGTAAAGTTATTAGGCCATGTGTGAACTGTTTTCGGCTCTAATCGCTTCCATATGCGATCATGGCCTCATGCAACAAACAGTGAGTTTGGCAGGAATCTAACCACTCTAGTCTCTTATCCAGTCAGAAAAGCAGGTTTTATGACCAGAAAGAGCTAGCGCATACGTCACATCAGCCTATTCCCTGACATACTAGATTTCACCACTAGTATTGTTTGTTTGAAGTGACAGAGAGAGACTTCAGTTTAGTGGTATGCTTTGATTATGTCTAGCCCCAGAGGAGTCATTTCCCTCCTGTTATCATAAGACCAACATTTAAGCAAGTCACTTATATTAATCTGAAGCAGCAGGCAGGAAAGAGGACGTGTGGAATAGTTGACATTGCAACAAACAAAAACAAACGAACCAGTTAGACAGGTTGTGATTAAAATCACAGCGCGGAAGTCAAACTTGCCCAAAAAGCTCAAAAACAGACACTATTAATTCAACAAAATCCTTGCAAAATATTTGAAACATTATACCTCTATTGCAGACCCTATCAATCATTTCAACTATTGTACCTTATGCTTCAGAAAGATGCACTAATGATACTTAAGCTTCAACTTCAACTACAGTTTGGTATTGTATTATAAAGCATAAAAGAGAAAATGATTACCAAATTCTGGGTTACACTATGTTAATTTTAAATGATCAAATAAATAAATAAATAAAATAGTCTAATTTGACCTACAGGGGGGTGATATTGTGAAGTAAAAAAATGCTGTCATTCATTCATTGTCCTGCAAGTATCCTGTTCAGGGTCGTGGGGGCGCTGGAGTCTATCCCAGCTAAGTTAGGGTTTGAGGCGGGGTACGCCATGGACAATCGCCAGTTAATCACAGGACTAACACTTAGAGACAGACAACCATTCACACACATTCACTCCTATGGACAATTTAGAGTAGATAATTCACCTATGCACAATCACATGTGATTGGAGGCAGGACAAAACTGGAGTACCCGGGGAAAACCCACACAAGGATGGGGAGAACATGGAAACTCCACACAGAAAGACCCTGGGTGGGAATCGAACCCATGACATTCTGGCTGTCTGGCAGGAGTGCAAACCAATCTGCCACCATGCCAATTAATGTTCAGTACAACACAAGCCTTTCATAGAGAGAATAACCTAATCATCTATTGATGATTTCTAACAAGGTGAAAAGGAAGAGAAATCTTAAATTATTTCCCCAAGCAAAGAAAAATGTTTGCTTCCATATATCCTTAGAACTGTAAAAAAAATTATGAAGATTGTCTGATGTAATTTTTTTTGCTCAAATATCCTTATATAGATCATTTGTAACCTCCAAGTCAGGGCAGTCAGGGCTTTTTTCTTTGCCTAAAATATTCTGCATAACAGAAATTTTCAATAAGCATAAATCAATCAGATATAACATTATGACCACCTTCCTAATAATGCGATGGTACATTTTTTGCTGTAAAAACAGCTCTGACCCGTCAAGGCATGGACTCAACTAGACCCCTGAAGGTGTGATGTGGTATCTGGCATCAAGATGTTAGCAGCAGTAGCTCGTCTGTGGGATTGGACCACATGGGTTGGCCTTTGCTCCCCATGGTCTTCAATGAGCCTTGGCTGCCCATGACCCTGTCACTGGTTCCTTGGACCACTTTTGATAAATACTGTCTACTACAGATGCTCTGACCCAGTCATCACAATTTGTGACAAAATGTTTTTGAAATCATCCTTTATATTGTATTGACCATTCTGTAAAAATAAAGCCTTGATATCTTTAACTTTGACTGAGTTAGGCCATGTCAAAAAATGTGCTTAAGTTCAGACTGATAAAATCTTGTTTTTGAGAAATTCCAGTGTAAAGAAAACCTTATATTTAAAACTGAACCACATTTAAACCAAAATCATCCAGATTATGTACCATATGCTAAAGTAAAGTTATATATGACACATTTAGGGGAAAATTCTTAAGTTTTGTATGCCTCATAACCTATGGAATATTGTTTAGTAGGTCTTTATTCATCACATATACATTATAGCACAGTTACATTTGTCTCTTCATATATCTCAACTTAAAAGAAAGCATAGAGTCCAGTGTCAGCCATGACACGCACGCCTGGAGCAAGAGGTGGGTTGAGGGCCTTGCTCAAGGTTCTGAGAGTGCCACCTTGGTGGTGGGGCTTGAACCTAATCTTCTGATCAACAACGCAGCTTCATAGCCTTAACCTGTTGAGTCACAACTTCCCCTAAACTCATTAACGTTTGTCTCCGGTTTATACGTGAATGAAGAGAAACGTTTATTGTGTTTTTGTTGTTTATGTTGTTGTTATTGGTGGTATCATTATTTACACCTTCAATCAGTTATCCTCAGTACCCACATTAGCCTAGTCATTGTCATGGCGAATCCACTGCAGAGCTCAATGCACACACATTCACCATTTAACATTTATTTACAACTATTAACATCTGTTATTAACAGTGTTTGTTGCTTGTGATTAATAACCCAGTCCAATTCCTTTCCTATACAGTATTTGGTTATACCAGGTAAGTTCCTATTTCTAAAACATGCATGTGATACAGTGCATTTGCTGATTTGAAACTCTCGCAGTTTAGCATTGCATGGATTTGTCCACACAACCCTTTGTGCTGTACACAAACATTGATCCACCACAACTAGCATAATTAGCATGCATAGATGCAAATCAATCTTTGAGTAAGTTTTAAATTAATTTAATTGTTTGAATTGAATTTCTTAACAATTCGAGGTAGTCATGTTGGCTCGGTGGTTAAACCTGTGTGTTACACATTAGTCTGGTTTCAAATCCCAGCACTGCCGTGGTTGGGTTTTTGGTCCAACATGCACAGTAGCTTTTTTTTAAGCATCAACCTAACAAGCAAATTGTACTGGATTATGTGGTATGTTTTTTTACCAGGTAGGGTTGCATGGTGGCCAGTAAATTACTGTACAAATTACAGTCTTTATTACAGTGCATGCTGAGCAACTTGATTAGAGAAAAGTCTTGCGAGAGATTGCCTGTACAGCACCAGCCTCTGCATACCATCAGTACAGCACCATAAAGCTCTTTAATAGAGCTACACCAGCACACTACCCCATCTCTCTCGTTCCCATTTGCTAGCATATTAGCATGCGGTCATAGCCAGTAAGACAGGACAATATACCGGTATGTTAGAACGGGGCAAAGGGGCCTGAGGGGAACAGCCTGACCTAACCACTTACAGTGCAGCAGGGCCGTTAAACATTAAATATAACTTTACACTCATACTGGGCCATACATTCATCTCTGAGTACAACACATCTAACAGGTTTTGGGAACATGGGAAGTTGTTTAATAATGAAAACCCTGTACGGGATATTAAAGTCAGAAGCATGTAAAGAATGTTTACTTTAAAGTGGATCAAGTGGAAATGATAGTAATTTTCTAGATTATAAAAGCCATAATTGCTCCTTTTTTTATTTGTTGCTAACTAATAAGAAAGAAACATACATGACAGAGAATGCTAAAACAGCACTTCCCTCTAAAACTGTTGAACCGGTTTGTTATTTTGCTGTAGACTCAGCGATTTGGTTTGAGGTTTAAAGATGAAAATGTGAAGAGAGTTTAGAACTTCCACTTTCCCAGCTAACAAATCCATGTTCTGAGGAACAACTCTTTAAGATGAATAATGGAGAAATCATTCACGCATCTTGCCATAGTAATGTTTGTGATATGCACAGACAATGTCCATTGTAGCTCAGTGCTTAAGGTGTTGGATTGCTGATTAGGAAGTTGTAAGTTTAAATTCCACCGCCACTGCTGGGCCCTTGAATAAGGCTTTTTTAACCCTCTGCTCAGTTGTACATTTTAGATGAGTGTATGTTGCTGCCAAATGAAGTAAATCTATAGCTTTTCTCATTAGAGTGACAGATCATGTAGCTCCTTTGTTTTTAGCAGGCACTTGGTTTTGTTTTCTTTTATATTGTTACATACTTTGAGAGGCATTAGTAGTGGTATATATCATTGACAAATACTGCCAATAAACATGGCAGTAAAAGGATGATGATACAAAATATTAATACAGGTAATAAAAAATATCACCAAATAGGAAATCATGTTCAGAAACAGACAGATTTTATTCTGCAAAAATAAAATATAAAAATAAAGTGTATTCTTTATTAAAGCAATTTAAGTATACTAAGAGCAAAGGCCTATTCTTTTCAAAAATAATTAACTGCGACTTTTCTTTGGCCATGTAGGAGCACTGGGATCTTTAAATCTCCCAACATCTTTAGTGCAACCCACACTAAGTTTGACGATTAGGTGGTTTGAACAGGGAAGTTCATGCTACTGGGTGGTCCAGCCTGCTGCCATGTCTCCTGACGCAGCACTGGCCTTCAATGCATTGAAACCCGTTACTTCCACAGCTGAACCTAAAAATGCACAGCTTTCTTTAGCAAATAAAAACCACAAAATTAAAAATGGCATATAAAACACATATTTGGGCAAAATAGCACTGAGGAAGAGTACTAGATAGAGCTAATGGTGCTAAAACCATCACTGACACACATCTGAATATGAGCCTTATTTTATTTTAATTTAGTTTTCCAATATAACTAACTGCCAGATTGCCTACATACAAACAATAAGAACAGCCTATAGAAAGATAGTTTATATAACACCGCTTTACTCACTTTACTATGATTTAGACATCCTTCTTTGATTCAAAACATGAGGGAAGAAATGAATGAAACATAATCTGAAGGCAGGTCTTCCTGACTGCCAAAGTAATCAAAGTAAAAAAAGAAAAGGCAGAGTGCCTCTGTCTTGGCCAGATATGAAAATGGGATTTCCATCTTGCAATGCTATTGAATCTAAACAAAGCAAATGAAAGTACACATCTTATTTATGCTAGCCAATATGTAGCGTTATGGAATGAAATATAAGTGGAACACTATTATGTGTTATTTTTGACTTGTTCTTTGCTGAGGATAAGAGGCAGTGTGTGTTCATCCATTACAGAACGTCACACTACCATAGGAAAGCTTGTTACAAGCATCAGCGGAGGAGCGGAGGGGTCTGTCAGTGTGATGATTTTTCTGAACTCAGCTCTGGATTTAAATGTGTTTTTTACATCTGCTGGAGGGAACAACAAATGGCCTGCTTTGAAATGTCATATTCATTTGTTTAGAACAGAGTGGTAGGGAATAACTGTTTGCAGTATCCGTTTCTGTAACCACCCATGGTCATTGGTCAACTCGTGATCATGGGTTTACCTGTATGTTTTTGCTTTGTTCTTATTCAAAATACCACTGATTTTCTTAGATAACTATTCTGCAAGAAACTAAATCCATGTATTTGTCATTTTCAGAGTTTATTTTTTCCTAAACTAATCCTCTTTCCACAACCCCATGGCAACATCCTGCTGTAGATCAGTCATTCATGCTTGGGCATTCTTTCAACTCATGCTTAACCCACACTCAGGCATAAAAAGCTTTTCCAGTCTTCTGTTAAAAAAGTGTTTGTCCCATTCTCCTGGTTCAGTGAAATGAGATAAGGTAAACTATACAGACCTCGAAGAGATTAAATTGTCGACTCTATTATTTTGGAGATAAGGGAATATCTTTCTGCTCCCCATAAAAAAAAAAAATCAATATCTACACTGTAAACACACCCTTATAGTCAAGTCAAAGCCATTTGCACATGTTTAAGATGTGCCTACAATTTAGAAAGATGTCATTAACTTAGCTACCCATTCAAGCATCTTTATATTCTAATCCTTAAAAAGTGGAATGGCAGAAAAGCTTACCAAATTATCTTAGCTAAGTGAGAATTCCCACTAAACCGCAGGGATAAGAAACATATCAAATTTAAAAATCAACATAAAAACAGGAAATGAATCCAAGTATTAATCAAATGTGACACCGTTGCATCGTCAGTGCATTATTTATTCTGGTACTTGTTCTGTATATCTTAGCAGTTTTGGCTAAAAGAGACATGATTATAAAAGATAAGGTGTTTAAAAAAAGAAAAATAAATCAACGCTCATGTTTGCCAAAAACATCATACACATAAAACAATTCCGACGTTTGGATTTTAGAAAATGGGTTAAGATTGTTCGATGACCAAAATCAACAAATGTAATTTTTCAAAAAAAGGGAAAATCCTGACTACAAGCAGTAAACAGAAATTCAGACTAGAACAGACCGTTTAACTTCATCAAAGCAACACAGATAGGAAAACTGCAAAGATGGTTGCAGCTTCTGAAACATACAAACATTTTTACTACATTCAATGACACAAGGCTAAGCAGTTGTTATGCATTTGTAATGTTTAGAATAATATAAGTAATCAACTACTGTATGTTGGTGAGAATATTGTATTAAGCATAACCCTAGAAATAGTCATGTATATTCAGTACATTTCTACATTACATTATTTTGGAATTGAGAGGCCTAAACAGCTTTCTAGCATTTCAATGCTCCTGTGCACAAATCCAGCTTAATGAAGACATGGTTTTGAAAGGTTGATGTCAAAGAGCTCAAGTGTCCTCACAGAGCCCTGACCTCAATCCCACAAAAACACCTAGAGTAGAAACTGAAAGGCTGACGGCACCCCTCAACTCCTCACCTGACATTAGCGCCTATGCTCATTAATAATATTATGGCCGAATAAGCAAATTCTCACAGCCTCACTCCAAAACCTAGAAAAACCCTTAACAGAAGTTTGGAGATGTTCAAAAACATGTATGAATGTGATGGTCAGGTGTTCCAATACGTTTGTCCGTATAGTTGTCACAGTCGTGGCGCACAGGACGCGCTCTCTGGGTAACGTACCGGCACTCTCAACAGCCAGCCCTGTGTCCTCACACACACAATCTCACACACCTGCAGATGATCACCATGCGCCTACTTAAGACGCACCTTCTCACGTGTGCATTGTTGGACATAAACACTGTGTTGTATGCAGCGTGCGTTCTCAGGCGCCGTGACTGAAAATCTCCCGAGTGTCTTCAGGCCGGCAGATCCGAATCTGTTGTCTACAGTTGCGGAGTATTGTTATTGTTTGTGCTTCAGCATACATAAACGTAATTGCGTGTAGATTTTCTCAATAATCCCGTGTGCTAATGGATCCTACCATGTCTCGTCTTCCTTCCTCGCCATCAAAATAGTAAGGCAGAGTATAGTAGAGAAGAATAGAGTGGAGTGAAGAGAAATTGTGTTACTCCCCAAGGGGAAAGTTGGACAGTATATTACAGTGGACTATGACCTGAGAAACAAGTGTATTGCAAATCAGGGCAAGGAACTAAAGGAAATGTCTTTAATACTCTCCTGGCACCACACTCTCCCTCTAAACACAATACATTCATGTCCACAGCTATATAACTGTGACAAAAGCAAGATTTCTGGAGTGTCGGTTGTGTTCTGGACCATGGCTAGTGTTCTGGACCTCGTCATGCTTATCCGACTGGTTCCTCTCCATTGCTTAGAATGTGAGTTTTCAGCAGGAAAGAGAACTGCATATTTTTCTCTGTCTGTGTTTCCACTGGCTCCAAAATCAGTTCTGTGCTAGGATGCCGAATATTCAGTAGCTAGGTTACAAACCCCCCCAACTCCTTGCTCTGCTCCAGTACTAACACAGCAGGAGCCTGGCCAATCAACCCCCATGCTCCACAGCTTCTCCCGTTCCCTGCCCCCTCCTTGTCTGATATGAGCTCCGGTTAAACAAAGCCCCTGAGATTGCTGCAGGAAACAGGATTTAAAATGTGTCGATAGAACACAGTTCAGACCTGGAGGTAGATCTGATTACTCTTGCTTCAGTGATGCTACATATACATCGCTGTGTTAAAGAAAAGTTCCATTCAATCTCATGACAATTTACTTATAGGGAGAAATTACTTACAAATGTAGTATATCTCTGCTGTTGAGCCAGTAGGCTAAAATAATATGACATAACATTCAACTAAAACTCATCTGATGTCCACACCAGTGGTCTTTAGGGCTCACTACGAGAGGAGCAAAATACAAACCATACACTGGTACTATAGCAGCTACATTTAAGTACCACATGTACTGTACATGAATGGCATCTCATCTGTATTTTGAATGACTGATTAACTAGTACATTTTTACCCTGCTAAGCAGAATCCTAAGCAAAAATATTCGTTAGTGTAAAACTATACTACCTAGAAAACAGCGTCATCTCCCAAAGTTAAGTAAGCCAGCGATATAAATAACTAGTTAAATAATTTGTCTTCTTTAACTCATATTCCATCTGTGAGGATGATAAAAATGCTCATTTGCTCACAAAGTGCTCACAAAAAATGCTCACGAAAAAACATCATTTATATACCCTGTTCGTGCAGTTCATACATTTATTTATTTGTTCAGTAACTGAAGAACTGAATTTCACAACAGCATTTACATTTCCCGGGATTTGGCAGACTTTATCCAGCGCGACTGTCACGCCCTAGGACTGTGGCCTGGACGTCCACCTGAGGGCGTTACGAAGTGTTTGTGTTTCACGTCACATTCACACATGCACTGTGCTATACACACACACACACACACACACACACACACACACACACACTCTCAATCATTCACCAAATCACACACACCTATGCATGGTTGAGGGTTAATTAAAGTTGAGTATAAATAGCTTGTGCTGGCTTAAGCCAGGTAAGAATCATTGTTTGGTGTTGGTGTTACCACTGTTGAGCTGTTATTATTAATAAAAATGCCGCGAAAACCTGCTTTTGCACCTGCCTCGCGTTACTGCCGGAATTCAGCCATCCGCTCAGTGCCGCTCGGCACAACACAGCAACAGCGACTTACATTGATCTTTTTTTTTTTGTCCAACTGAGCAGTTGAGGGTTAAGGGTCTTGCTCAAGGGCCCAGCAGTGGCAGCTTGCTGGTGCTGGGAATTGAACCCGCAATCTTTTGATCAGCAATCCAACACCTAAAGCACTAAGTGCTACCCCTTCCCCTTTTTAGCGTTGTTTGTCCTGTTCTCGGTACTGTAACAAATTAAAACATATTAGAACTACCCTTCACTGTTTTATTTTACTGGAATTGAGAAACCTAAATACCTTTCCAGTATGACAATGCTCCTGTGCACAAATCTTCTGCACTCCAGAAATACATAATGTGTTATGGTTGAAGTGGAAAAACTCTGTACAGAACTCTGCCCTCAACCCCACTCAACACCTTTGAGATGAACTGGAATTGTCACCTCCTCACCCCGATATTAGTGTCTGATCATTTTGTGGCTGAATAAGGAACTTCACACAGCCAAACTTCACAATTCAGTGGAAAACCTTTGTATAAGTGTGGAGGTTATTAAACTTGCAAGAGTGAGAATAAACCTGGAATAGGATGTTCAAAAGACACATATGGATGTGACGGTCCGATGTTCCAATACTTTTGTCCATACAGTGTATGTATTTCTCTAATTATGATGACGATCTGTATGGTGCTTACCTCATCCCTGCAGAGCCTTATACTTACTCCATAATGGCTTACTTTTACCGTAATACCACATAAAGTTTCTGCCTAACTAATGCACACATCTCTAAATCAAAACCATTTGAAGGCAACAATCCAGATGAGGACTAATACTGTTCTGGTGTTCTCACAAATCTGTCAGATTTCTGCAGGTCCATCATTTCCACTTTGCATGCCAGTAAAAGAGAGAGATTCCAATTCTTGCCTGTTAGTTTAGAAAAGCTTGTCTAAAGCGCTTTGATCCCTTGCCTGGATCTTCTCATGTCACAAACATCACAATCCCTGTCATGAATCCTCAAACCAACTGGCTCCCTGATGAACAGCACTACACACAGGCATCTGGAATCTGCACATGGAGCTTAGACCCAGGACCTCAGAAGCTTAACCCTTTCAAGTATGGTGTACAAACTTTTAAACAGGTCATTCAAGGAGGCTTTTAACAATATACTGCCTGTACTTCACCTCTATCAAGTACATTATGTGCAACTGATGAGTAATCAGTTCGAAATATAGATATATATTTCTATTTATGCATTAAAGAGTTAAAGAATGCTCAATATCCCATTATAATAAAGTGGACTAATGTAGTATAATCCACAAGTTTACCTCTAGACTTGACTGTAATAATGAGCATAAATCATTTAAAGTAATAGTAATAAATAATAATACATTTTATTTATAATGCACTTTATATTTCAGTACAATCCCAAAGTGCTATAATAAAAAAGAAGAATTTTTTTTTTTTTTAAATACTCTGAAAACAAATCAGCCAAAATCTTTCCTAAAAAGGTGAGTTTAAGACCACATTTAAAACTGTCCACAGACTGTGGAGTCCTCAGGTGATCCAGGAGGGTATTCCACAGCTTATGTGTGGCTGAACAGAATGCCCGGTCTCCCATAGTACGGAATTTGGTCCTAGGATGTTTCAGCAGATATTCTGAATCAGAACGGAGAGTACGTGTAGAACATTGTGGAGAGAGGAGTTCCTTAAGGTAAATTGCAGTGAGAACATCTGCTTTAAGTGTTTTGGCAAGAAAATCTGAGTAGCAGTGAGTGTTTTTGATCATGTGAAACCTACGCAATAAATTTCCAAGAAACAAAGTTTCTTTAGTAATTCATTAGTTAAGTCAATGGAAAGTGAAAGAAGGATGTAAAAAATGCATATGATGACAAGGAGAAGTGGGTAAAAAGTCAGGACATGACCGCTTATTCATCTGCTTATACCATAGTGCTTAGTGCATCTTTATAAATGTTTGTCCTTCCATGCTGTAAATATGTGGAGTGTAAACTACTCACCGAAACGTTTGTAGCCAAAGGACTGCACGTCCTCCTCATCAGTAAAGTCGTCTGCAGAATAATCAAATGACAGCAATGTTAGAAAACAATGTTAGTGCCAGGGTGGCTAATGATTGTAAATTCCTCATAAGGAACTATAGTTATGATGAAATGAATGTATTACTGGAACAAATCGATCTTTTTGTCAATATCACTATCTTAAATTAAGCTAAACCATCTACTTTGAAAATGACTAATACTGATACTAATATGATTTATTAGTCATATAAACCTGCCAAACTCATCATAAAATAACAGTGTTATAATTCCAAGGACAGAAATACTCCAATTGGAGAAACATGTGTTCTCCTAATGTCACTATTTAATTAACACTGGCTACAAGATCCATTCCTAACTTAACAAAATGATCCCCACCATACTCATTTCCTGTTACAACTTCAGTCTAATTGTTTTTATACAAATATACAACTAATATAATCTAAAATAGGGAATAATTAGAATTGTCTATCTTTCTATGGTGGAATGCAAAAACCTAAAGAAATCACACTGTTTTTAGTCTAATAACCTGCACAGCACACATAGTAACTCTGGGTAGATGTTGAAAGGACACAGTCATGAACCTAACCACCTCTAGTAACTCATGCAAATACACAGACATCAACCACAGACCTACAAAAGCACATAACTTGCAAATGGAAAACAGAAAAGGCCTAGCGGGTCACAGAGGAGGTATGAACAAATTCCTATATAGTTACAGCCTGAAACACAATATTTTTTTGAGACAACTATTAACTGAGGGACCCCACCTGCTGCCTATATGCGTTGTAATAGCCCACATAGTTTGAACACATTTGATATTTTTTACAATAAAAATCATTGTGATTTATTCTCTTGCTGTATATTTAAAAAATGATTGCTCTATTAAATTATGTAGACTTACACTATAAAAGCAAAAGTGTTAAGACACTTTGACCATCACATCCATATGTGTTTGATAAACGTCTTATTCCAGATTTAGTCTCACTCTTACAACCCAAAATCCAAAAGATGGGACGTTGTGTAAAATCTACATAAAAACAGAATGCAATGATTTGCAAATTTCATAAACCAATATTTTATTGACAATAGACCATAGAAAACAATTTTAAGAAAAAAAATAAGGTTTAATAATGTTTAATTGATGGGTTAGGGTTAGGGTTAGAGTAGGGTTAGAGGGTAAAAGTCGGGACTGAGGCAACAAAAAGCTCGAAAGGTATGTGGTACAAACAAGGAAAATCTGGAAGAACATTTTGCAACTAATTAATTAATTGACTGTTAATTGGCAACAGGTCAGTAACATGATTGGGTATAAAAAAAGCATCATTGCATCTCATAGTCTCTCAGATGTAAAGCTAGGCACTGGAGCTTAAAATATAGGACTTTAAATATATCATCTACAGTGCATAATATTGTCAAAATATTCAGAGTGTCTGGGGAAATCTCTGTGCGCAAGGGACAAGGCTAAAATGTAATATTGTATACATGTGATTTTCGGGCCCTCAGTTGAGACATGATTCTGTGATGGTCATCACTGCAGCAGCTCAGCAATACTTCCAAAAAAATCACCGTCAGTGAACACAGTGTGCCATCAAAAATGTAAGTTAGAGCTCTTTCATAGGAAGCCATATATGAACATGATCCAGAAATGCTACCGTCTTCTCTGGGCCAAAGTTCATGTAAAATGGTCAGACGAATCAAATTGTGTCATTCATTTTGCCAACCATGGACGCCGCATCCTCCAGACTAAAGAGGAGAAGGACTTTCCGGCTTCACATCACTACACAGTTGAAAAGCCTGCAGCCTAATTGTATAGGGGTGCGTTAGTGTAAGGCAAAGGGACTGTGGACTGGACGTCCACCTGAGAGCGCTACAAGACTGTGTGTGTGTGCCTGTTCTCACATGTCACACGTGCTCACGCGGTCACACGCACACATACACCAATCACACGCTCATTCACACAAATGACACACACCTGTAGGGAGTTGATGTGAATGAGCATGTGTTTGAATAGAGGCGCGCTGGATTAGACCAGCGCGGAACATTATATTGTGCTAAGGTTCTCTCGCGCTTCCCGGTTCACGTCTCGCCATCCGAAGATTGCCCTTCGGATGTAGCGAGTCGTTACAATTAGTGCCTATGGAATGGGCAGATTGTACATCTGGAAATGCAATATCAATGCTGAAAGATATTTCCATGTTTAATGCTGCATATGCTCACATCCAGACGACTTTTTTTCAAGAAAGACGTGCATATTTCAGCAGGACAATGCTAAACCACATACTACATCTAACACAATGACATGCCTTTGTAGAACAAGTGTTCAGTGTCCAAAACTTTCACTAATTGAAAATTGAACTTTCACTAATATTTCTTGAAACGAAAAATATGACAAAAGAAAACCCAGGACTGATGAGCAGTTAGAATCCTATATAAGGCAAGAATTGGACAACAGTCCTGTCCAGCAAGTGTGTTTATGTGATATGCAAATCATTTCATTCTATTTTTATGTCGATTTTACACAGCGTCCCAAATATTTTGGAATTGGGGTTGGAACTTACACACTATTAAAAAGGCTTTTTACTAGGTTTTGGATCTTGTTCATTTAAATTTACTGAATTTCAACCACGATAGTATTAGTGAGATCATACACTAATATAAGTTGAAGAGATCTGGGTTGCAGTCGGTGTTCCCAAAGGTGTTCAGTGGGGTTGAGTCTGAATAAAGGCTCTGTGCAGGACGCTGGAGATCTAATCCATCCATAGCACACAATGTTTTCATGGAGCTCAGGGGCTTTGTGCACAGGGGCATTGTCATTATAGCCAATGACAGTCTGGACAACTGTGTGTTTCCAACTTTGTGGCAAAGGTTTGGGGAAGACACACTAATATGTGTATGCTGCTAGGGTGTCCATACCTTTGGCCATATAGTGTATTTCCTCTCCTTGACTGCAACTGTCATGACAGGTTTTAGATCTCGATCTCAGTTTGTTAAATATAATAAAAACTAATCTGTTGTTTTTCTTTTTGCTTGTGAGTTAAATCAAAGTACAGTATATCTTCTGGTTGACTCACATTTTTAGGCAGAAAATGAACTTACCTTTCTACAGTTAATGATCATAAAATGTCTTACAGTGTAAACAAATACACTTAAATAGTTCATAATAATCCCTTCATCCTGTCACATGAGATTCTCATTATGATCATTTGTTCCAGTTCCTATTAACAAGGTGTTGCTTTGATTGTGATTTAGCTGAGTATGTTGTCAGGTTAATTTCTGGTTTTTAATTATCCCACCCTAAATAGGAAGAATGTGACCTTATAAATTCCAGAAGTACCTTAAGGGTAATGGAAGTCTTGGTGAAACCTAACCGTAGTAGTCCGTAATAAAGGTTAATGAATGAGACGACAACTTGGGGGAGAAAAAGAGGTTTATTAAGAGGTATTTGGTAATTGCCTAAGCATGTCACTCATATAACTGTATAAGATGATTGCATGTAAATGTTAAACAATATGTTAATGCTTAAAATGAAAATTAATGCCGAATTATAAAATTCCTTTCTGTCAAAACTGTAAGATTAAATGAATTGCCAAAATCTTGTCACATCTTGTCCCTAAGAAGGGCTACAGTTTTTCCTTACTCAACAAAATGCATTACATGACTCTTAGACTTGTTTGTAGCAAAAGAACATGACTCATTTAACCAAACATTTTAGGTCCCCAGTCCTCCATTTTGGATTTCAGGAACACACTGGGGCTTTTTTTTATAGATTGCATAACCCTGATTTCTTCCACTTCTTCTTTCCACTGTTTATAAACATACATACAACCTGCCTTGGAACTAAGGCCGGACATGAAGTCATTAAAAGTTTTACACATTAATATTCCTAGTGAGGCCTCTAAACTCTGATCCTCATGCTTTTGTACAGACTGACACAATTCTCCAAATATACTGTATATAGTCCAAAATACAGAGTACAGATGCTGAAATGTTTAACCGGATGCTTCTTTTATGTCTAAACACTGGAACTTCTTTTAATTTGGGTAAACATTTTCTAAAAATGACCGAGGTCAGTTCGAGAGTGTTCTGTGTACAGATGCTTGTGTTCAACTCTTCTAAAAGCGTGCAGTTTGGCCAAAAGCACACACGCGGCCAACCAGCCTTGACACACCATGGGCGGTTAATGAACGCCAGATGTTGCAGTAACACACATTCCTCTAAACGCTAAGAGAAAGTACGACACATACTACCATACTGCTGAGTAGGATATGACCAAATAGAAAGGTTCCCATACATTCTTATCTTATACCACCGTAATAACACACGCGCACAGTTTTCAGCGCATTTACTTTCATACTTCGTTAAAATGGCTTATAGGTTAGAACTATTATAACAGCAGAGGGTTTTCAGCTTATTATATTAGCTAATTGTGCTCACTACCGTCCTAAAAAAAGTATGTCAGTTATCACTATACAGTACATTGAACTATAGGTTTCTATCTACTGGATATAGGTTCATTTAATATGCAAATCAGTTTCCGGTTTCCTTCCAATACGCACCTTTACATTGCCATCCGGTACTTATACACGTCATACTACATTGTAAAAAATGATAAGTTTCTATATTTTTTTTTACTTCAAATTATGGCTGTTAAACTACATTATCTACAATCTATTTATACTTCATATTACAGAACTAACTAGAATGTTAAATAGCGTGGCGCTTTAGTTTGCCATTAAATTGTACCTCATACTACCGTAATAAAAGGTATATGTGCACTCAACAATAATAAATAATAGGTTTCCACAAGCAATACGTACATATATATGAGTGTTTGTGTATGTAT
>JAOUQX010000035.1:14626161-14643265 GCA_028566295.1 Liobagrus marginatus
CTATGTGGGGTTTGCATGTTCTCCCCGTGCATGTGCGGGTTTCCTCCCGCATCCAAACACATGTAATTGGGAATAGGTGAATTGATTAATTAATTAATAGTCATGAATATACATTCATGCTGTTTTCAACATGCTTTCCTGACTGCCACATGGTACCATACTGCTAATCGATGTTATCCCTGATTGTTTCAGGACGCTCGCAGGAAGGGAAGAAGCTATTGGATAAGGAAGTGCTGAACGATCTTTATGGCTTTAAACATTATAAAGATAATCAGCAATGCATGACGCTCTACAGGCGACGCCATCACCACGAAAGTCCATCTGGCCCTCAACCACCTGGACAATAAAGACTCATATGTACGAATGCTGTTAGACTTCAGTTCAGCATTCAACACAATCATCCCTCCGCACCTAATCGAGAAGCTGAACCTGTTGGGCCTGAACACCTCCCTCTGTAACTGGATCCTAGATTTCCTGACTGGAAGACCTCAGTCGGTCCAGATCGGGAACAGCATCTCCAGCACCACCACACTGAGCACGGGATCCCTGCAAGGCTGCGTTCTCGGTCCTCTGCTGTTCTCACTGGTCACTCAATCTGTACTTGTTGCACTCTGTGTTGTACGTCGCTCTTTGTCATCCTGTTGTGTGTTATGTGACTGTGTGTTGTTCTGTTTTGTGTGACTCTGTGTTATATGTCGCATCATGGTCCTGGAGAAACATTGTTTCGTTCCATTGTGTATTGCAACAGCTGTATATGATGTAACGACAATAAATCTTGAATCTTGAATCTTATTGAAGAATATTGAAGAATAGTAAAGGAAGCAAAAACAGAAGAAAGTAGAAGTGATCAAAGGTAATTTTCATATCAACACCAGACTTGGTGATAAAATTCCAAGCCATAGATTGTGATTCAAAAGAAAGCCAGATAGTACATTATTTTACAGTTGACTGAAGTGTCTATGTCTGGCATTTATGCTGTTCAGGCTGCATTGTTCTAGGGTTTAGAGTTGATTCCAGTGTTGATGTGATAGTCTCCAGTCTTCCAGATCCAGAACAACGTTGATTTTTCAATGTAAGTAAGGTCCTGTTATCCGATTCTTACCAAACACGAAGCTAAGCAACTCAAGAGAAAAATAGGGTTGTGATGAGTTTTCCACTATCTTGTTGTAGAGTTGAGATTTTAACCACTTGTGTGTACTATACAATAGTCATATATGGACCTACACCATATTACAGATTCAGAACATGATACGAAGAAACTAACCACATTTCCGACCTACTGAATGCGCCCTGCGAATTTGGGCAAAATTGGACAACGTTGAATAAGCGGTTTCTTGGGGCCCTCTGACCACCAGGGGGCTCCCATAAGCCGTTTTTTATCGCGTATATTTTCAGAGGCATATTATCACTGTAAATATATATATGTATATATACATACAATATAAATTACCTAAGAAAATCTAATACTTGTGTAGTATTTGAGATTACCCCTCTTATATGAGCCTTATGCACATTTCTACAGTGTGTCTATATGTATGTACAATTATTAAACTTTATTTGTAATTCTTACAGCATTTTGTATATTGGTAGATTCTCGTTTGTACCACTATTTCATTATTTGCGTTTAGTTTTGTTTAATAGTGTTGTATATTTGCATTATTTTATATTAAGGAAATATTTATGTGGTACTGTTTATCTAAATTATTTGATCGAAACTGGAGGTTTTATTGCACTTCTTATTACTTGTTATTACACTGTTGTTGAACCACTTGCCATGTTTACAGTAAATGCATTGTCTTATTTTGGTTCTTTTTAATTGTCTAGGCCCAGACCATATTCAGTATCCCAGTTGATTATTTAGTGTAAATCAACACCAGGCTGGTTCATGCCTGTATGTGGGTGTGCTACCATTAAAAATAAAAATTATAGAAGGGTAAAAAACATGAGAAAGTTTAATTAAATATCTAAAATCAAAATAAACTATCATCGCTGCCTCAGTAATGTGATTTGGTTCACGTGGTTTGTCATGCGTGTTACTGAAACACGTGATTTATTGTTATTATTGCTTTCTATAACTACATAACAGGGTACATCACCTACATTTTACAACTTTGATTTGAGGTACTTTTTGAAAGGAATTTATAAAATATATATTATAAATAGTTTATGAACAATAAATAAGCAAATAAACGTTAACTGAAACATTGAGAACAATGGCCGATAACTGACCCACTCACGTGGGGTTTCTGCCAGACTTTATTAGCTAAATGATGCTAATGCGAATACAGCATCCGACGAATATTTTGGCAGTCATGTTGAAGGAATCTTTTTAAACGCAACATCGTACGCTTAAATGTGTGTTGGCTGTCATAAACAAGGCCAACGACAAATCACACGTTGTACAACTTTATTTTTTCACTGCTCACATTATTCAGGTTAGTAATTTGTTGCAGACTTGACTGTAACTTCGACACCACCTCAATACTTTCCAACAAACGCGATTCAGTTCTCTTCTTCAATAGTCTCAATGAAAGAACAAAACAAGTCCAATAAACTAGTCTATAGCCCTTTGAAAACCACAGATTTCTGGGAAAAGGGCGGGAAGAAAAGTTGTTATGACAAAACCCCCTCGAGACCAAAACAAAGGGATAATGACACGAGGACACATGTTTGTCCGCTATACTCACAGAAGGATTTTCAGCCTTCCTTTTACACAATGTCCAGACCCTAGTTCACACGAAATGCATTTTAGCTTACGTCAAACACAGAACCTCAGACGGCCCTTGTATCCTCTGGTTAAAAACAGAGTTAATGAATCGTTATTTATTGACCAGCCTACAACAGCAACTAAAGTTGCATTTATAGATTCGCGGACAAGCTCAGTTCAATTGTAGCCATTCCATTGAAATTAAAGTAGAAAACTAGACACAATTAGACTCAAAATAGAGGACAATCACCCCCCCCCCTTCCAAAAAATCCAAACGTACTACACCCATCTGTGTGGGTGCGCTGACGTCACCCATAAGAAGTTAAACGATTGCGTTAAAAAAAATCGGTCGTTAAAATGACAATGGCCAACCGGTAGAGGGCGACAGAGTAGCATAGAGTGATACGGTGTAGAAGCTGGTCACACAACAGCAAGGTTTCTGCACTATATGGCAAACGTTTTTCGACGCCTCACCTTTGCTTCACGTGTCGTCCCCCCCCTCGCCAATTTCTTGCCACAAACCTCAAAGTACACAGAATAATTCCTTTTAACTGGAACTGAAAGACCCAAACACCGTTCTGGAACACTCCAGACCGCCTCACCTGTTTCAACAGTATTTTTGCTCTTACTTATACAACATGGAGCTGAACACACACATTCCCACAGCCACATACAAAAATGTGGTGGAAACCCTTCCTAGAAGAATGCATGTTTTTATAACGGCAAGAGAAATAAATGTGTAAGAGGATGTTCGAAATCACATACGATTGTGATGGTCAGGTGCCCACCAGTTTTTAGCGAATATAGTGTCAATGTATCTCAGTGATACAAAAGCGACTCTCTTCCAATATGAAATGTAGTGATTTTATTTCGAAATGAAAATATAGTCATAACATGATAAACAAATAGCACAGATTCTATTCTTGGCTCAAATACTACAAATTATTAGATCCTCTTCCGATACATGACAACACTGTCCAGACGAGGATCTAATTTGATTTTTAATGACATTTTAAAGGGTGTTACAATGAAATGTAATAAAATCAGGCTGA
Organism: Liobagrus marginatus; assembly: GCA_028566295.1. Taxonomy (NCBI): domain Eukaryota; kingdom Metazoa; phylum Chordata; class Actinopteri; order Siluriformes; family Amblycipitidae; genus Liobagrus; species Liobagrus marginatus. Next base: position 14,629,921 of record JAOUQX010000035.1, read on the forward strand.
ACAAATCAGATTCTGGGCCACAACAAGGCACCAGTACAGCTTCGATGCGTCTTGGTAATTGATTCTATAAGTCTCTGGCGCTGTAAAGCATGGATTGAACATTGCTTTTCCTAAGTATTAGTCTTTTCATGTGATCTTTTGTTGGAAGTGCTGTCCAAGAGGTTAAGAATTGGTGAGTGTGAAGGCTGTAGCGCAATTTTTTGTCAATACATTATTTAGTGCGCCTGATGCCCTGTGGATCCCAGCGATTGCACCAATCAGGATGGAATTGCTAGGTTAAAACAGGATAACTGTGTAACAGTGATTGTTGTTTTGTACTGACCCCAAACGTCTCCTACAGCATAAAGCTACAGCAACAAACGTGACTAAAACTTTGAGATGACGAAGTGTTTGGGCTCCACATTGTAGTGTTTAAGTAGTAAGATTAAAATTATTTGCATTAGATAATCCAGGGGAGAAATGCATGTAAATGCAAAAGCACACTTTCCAGACTCCTGTAGACAATGAAAAAATTAGTACAAATACCACGTGTACATATTTTTCCAGAACTGGCACTTGGCTATAATGACAAGAGGCTTTTTGTCTTAGTGGAGGATTAGTGCACTCAAAATATTTTTTAGCTGGCACTAAGAGAAGTTTGCAAATACAATTCATCCTTCATGAGGAATCAAAAAACCCCCAAAAAGTATGTCTTTTCATTTATAAAATGTTATCCATTTCCATTTATTTCCCCAGAACTAGTTTAAATTAAAGTAATTTTGTCCCTGTCCGACACGCTCGCATTGCTTACACTCCACTCATACATTCATAATGGCAAATATTCTCTCTCTCTCCATCACACAGCATCACCGACAGTCTTGGCATTACCATCGTTTTCAACCACAGTTGTTGGTCACTTTTTTTTTTTTAAAGTAAACTATTAAAATGAATGGAAAACAGAGGAAGTGAAACAAAGTAAAAATCAGCGACAATAACACACAGAAATCAGTTCATGATCTTAAAAGTCAGAAAGTGAAAGAAGAGGAAAAGGAACGAAAGAAAAACAGGTAAGCAATCAACCTTCCAGGCATTTTCTCTTTACTCTGTTCCAAACTCTACATTGCTTGCTTTCCTACTGAACTGTAATTCACACTTATCCTGAACTCAACAAAGGGTTAACAAAATGCAAAAAGGTGTTACATGGTGCCTCCTATACCGCTGCAAACAGAACAAAATAAAACGAGAGAAGTCAGAGGAATAGGAAGTGTGCACAGATGGTGTGAGGGAAGGAAGCAGCAAGCTGGTTTGGGACCAGGCTGATGGTTCTACAGGTTGTCTCCAGGCTGGTACTGCGGCTCGGTGGCCGTGAAGTAGTCCTCCAAGAAGGACTGGATGTACTCGAAAGTGGGCCGTTCGTCAGGGTCTTTCTTCCAGCATAGATGCATCATCTCGTGCAGCGACTCGGGACAGCCTTGAGGACACGGCATTCGATATCCTCTCTCGACCTGCTCCAGAACCTCACGGTTCACCATGCCTGCACCAAAAACATATGTACAATAGTCGGTTACAAATTATTGGCAACATTCCGTGACATCCCTAAAAGAAGCACATTAGGGACTAAATCAGGGAGAAAATCGAAGAAAATAAAATTTAAAACATTGTAACAAATCCAATTCATTCGATTCCCCCCCTAAAAAAAGATCAGATTACAAACTATAATTGAGGAGGTGCAACTCCCTAACAATGCTTGAAATGGGCTGTTGAACAAACAAATATTGGTGGGACACGGTCAGGTGTACCTTATTCATTCATTCATTGTCTACCACTTATGCTGTAATCACTGGAGTCTATCCCATCTAACTTAATGAGTGAGGCGGGGTACTGCCTGGACAACTGTCAGTTAATCACAGGGCTAACACTTAGAGACACACACATTCACTCCTATGGACAATTTAGACAGTAGCTAATTCACCTATGCCCAATCACATGTGTTTGGAGGCGGGAGGAAACCGGAGTACCTGGGGAAAACCTGCGCAAGCATGGGGAGAACATGCAAACGCCACACAGAAACACCTTGAGCAGGAATTGAATGGTATACCTTATGTAGAGCTAATTAACCCCAAATATATTTTATTATTCCCTTTATTAATAGAGGTGCATAAATTTTGGAGTTTACAGTTTATTCTGAGCATGCATATTTTGGTAAGTGGCTAATCACTATCCAGATGACTTAACATATCTGTATTAAAGCGGTCCAGTGGTGCCATCTACACTTAAACTAAATTATGTAAGAGATTATTGATTAAGTATATGCTTGATGAGCTGCTCTCTGCAGCACGCACACCTCAGCGGGTTTCACTTACGCTGTCTAAGTGCCTAAGAGACTAAACGAGAGCTTCGCATCAGTTTAAGTGATCATTACGGTTTGTTTCACTGGTTCCGGACAGCCCCCAGCCTGCGTCTCGACATTCGATGCATGCGGCTCTACATCACTGATGTACAGTAGCTAATGCTGAGCTTAGCTCATCAAGTGCTGTCTAATGTGCATGTTTAAATCCTTCAGTGTGCATTACGGAGTACATGAAGCCCTGATCATTCAAGACATGAACAAGGAGTTCATCAATTATGCATGAGCTTAAATGACTGAATTGATGAGCACCAAGGTAAAGGCACAGAGAAAGGGGACAGATCTTGCCAATTCTTCTGTGAATTCTAAATATGCACAGATTAAAATGTAAATGGAACAAATTGAAATAAAAAAGTCGGTGATTTTATTTAGAAAATTTGCCAATCCTTCTGTTTCAAATAAGACAAGACCGAGTGAAGGCGAACAGATAATACACACCTTTTAATTTCTAGTAACGTACGGTATGTTTCAGACATGGGCATCACATTCAAAGCATTGTGGAGGACTGAGTATCCACATACTGACTTATAGTATACAGTTGGAATTATAATTTATAGGCATTAATAATAATGCATCAAAATATAAAATAAAAATGGATTTACATATTAGATTAAAGATTTCAGTAAAGCTGCTTTGTTACAAAGCCTATGGATTAATGAGCTATCCAAATAAATGTTTAACTTATTACGGAGTGGTGCAACGAAAAAAGGGTTCTGCCTATTTTTCCAGTAATCTTAAATTTGAATCCAATGATGCCAGAGAGATCTACAGCAGGGAGTCCATACGGCCTAAACTAAATGCTATCTCTTTGAAAGTGGGAAGGCCTTCTCTCCCTGTCCAGTCAATCATTCTCTGCTTGTGGATGTTTGTGAGCTCATGCATGCAAAAGGCAGTGCTAGGGTTGGGAATCGATAATCGATTCTGATTCTGGAATGGGATACTTGTTATAAAATAAAACTTTGATTCCACTTAGAGATTCCTGCGTGCACTTTTTTCTGGTTTTCTGACCTGCCAATCTGCCAGGACCTTTCAAGCTTCCAATCTGCTAGGACCCCTTTGGAAGTAATCTACATATCAGTTTACAGGATGGACTGCGGGTAGCGCTCAAAAGTGTGGCTAAATTTTGTGACTTCCAAATGTCTTGGAGGAAGCGGGTGAGGGCTCCAGAATGGTGCCTTCAAATAAGTAAACGCAGGAGAATATTTCACATTTAGTCAGTTAATAATAAATAAATAAATAAATAAAACTGAAAGATGGAAACTTGGAATGCAGAGGAAAGGATGAGTAACACAGACACTCAAGTAACTAGAAGGGAGTGGCGAAGGCAATAGGAAGGCTTTAGGCCTGGGCAGCACAGATGGCAAAAAATAAGAGTTGGTGCCCAGTCAGCCTCCATGTCTGCCTCAGCCAGATGGCAGCCTATGATCAGTCTTCACACACAAAGCAGTATTCAGCAGGTAGCGCACAGGAGCAAATGAAATTCAGCTTTCCATAGTACTCAACTCATCACGTCCTTGAAAAGGATCGACAGATAGCCGTTGTTAAGCAGGGTGCCAGTGAAGGTGTTAATTAATGTTGGGTCACAACAGCAGCTGCACTGCAGGTCTGGGTGAAAACACTAACTAAGCAGTCTAATGTTTTAGAACAAAAGAATTCTGAACCGAGTCTGGTCTGGATTTTATGAGATACAAGAGCTGTGAAGTGGTGTGTGCATATGTGCCTGATGTCTCACCTGGGTATGGCACTCTTCCCTTGGTCACAAGCTCAGTCAGCACAATCCCGAACGACCAGACATCAGATTTGATAGTGAAGCGGCCGTACAGCGCAGCCTCGGGTGCCGTCCATTTAATAGGGAACTTGGCTCCTAGTGAAACAGAGTTAACAGTCAGAATCTGTTTCCAACCCTGATTGCAACAGAAAGCAGTAAGAGAACTCAATCTATTCTCTAAAGTTTTCAAAGGCTGCCTTAAAATGTCAACCTTGGTTTGGTTTTCATTTTCTGAATTCTTCTATACCGGAGGAGCTACCTGTATATGTGCTGATTATTATACAAGACACTGCAATATGCCCAACATACTAGAACATTATATTAAAAACAGTCACATCAGCATGTTGGGGAAAAATTACCTAATCCGGTGGTGCACATGCTGCTCAAGGAACATGTAGAGCTAAAGATAGATCGTTTCTTAATAATAGAATGACACGATATTAATACATCCTAATAATTAAATAAACCATTTGTTACAATCCATATTAGGGCATAAAAGTATATAAGAAGGTCAGTTTTATTGAAGTATAGTTCTTGGTAAGAGTGTCACGTCATCTGTCCAAAGTAATGAGTGTTTACAGTGAGTCTGAAGTTCAGCAGTGAGCTGCACTGTAATCAGACAGCGCACCTGATCTTACCAAATCTCTCGCTCTACATCAGATGTCTTTTTTCTAAATATGGCTTACTAATCTAACGATGGTCAATAATTGGACGTTTTTGCGTTTTTACGTAATAAAACACCCAATGATTCTTGCTACAAGGAGAGTTATGTGCTAAACTGGCAGCTCAGTGTACTATATGAAAGGTTTAGAAAATGTTACAAACACTTGAGCAAGTACAGCACATTTGCGCCACAGCAGGCAGTAAACAATCTTACGGTTACTGAACAAGCTTATTCCAGGGTGGAAAAAATAAGCGAGCCAGACAGCAAATCAATGCGGTCTATCAGGTGCTATAGCAAATGCATTTGGGGATGAAGAGTCACAAAGTGAACTGATGCCAGGAGCAATTTTCTTCAGGTGCAGGCATCAATTTCTACATCTACTGAAAGATCCTGAAAGCCTGATTTATGATTTTTAAACATTTGCATTACTGAAGACTACTTTTCTCTTTCAGATAGTAGAATAACCAGTATTCATAAAATATTTGATATAATCTTTATAAATATAATATAATCTTGATAAAAATTAAATCCCTTAATTTATATAAATTACGAATCGTTGCAAAACATTAAATCTAGTTGATATTTTAGGCTCTTTTTTAGCCGGTTCTAAAAAGAATGGTTAAAGGAAATTATGGACAGTTCTGTAAATGCTTCAAGCACTGCATTCTTCCACTGCATTGTGGAGCATGGCTGTGTGGGTTGGTTCATTCAGCAACAAAATGATTAGTGACATCTGACTTAATGCTGGGAGTGCAAAGAAATAGGTCTTACAATTCATCCTAAAGGTGTTTTTCTAAGGTTAAGCTCAAGGAATAATGTAATTCGTCAACATACAGAGACATCCAAGACAACTATGTGCTTCCAACTTTGCGGCAACAGTTTTGGGAAGAAATAGTTAGTGTACTGTGTGCTGGTAAGGTCCACAAAAGTCTGGACATATAGTCTATATTGATTTTTTCCAGCTATTTCAGTAGATTAGTCTATTCTAATTCCAAGTTATAACCGTACAAAATGTAAAATAGTTCCAGGGTGGGGCAAGACACTTAACACACAAGCTTCAGAATACCTTTCATTAATCAAGTCTTATGCAACTACCGACAGACCTTGTCTAGCAGTGTATTCGTTATCCTCAATCAGCCTGGCCAGGCCAAAATCAGCAATCTTGCAAACCAGATTTTCTCCCACTAGGATGTTGGCTGCCCGCAGGTCTCTGTGAATGTAATTCATCCTTTCAATGAAGGCCATGCCGTCAGCAATCTGCAACAGAGAACACAAAAAACTGTTTTAAGAAAAAGACAGTGGCATTAGAAAAAACATTTAATTATAGTTAAATACTTTAGTAATTTAATTAAGAACACAACTCTGTTGGGCCAATTACAAATGTACTGCAGCTGATTAGGAAACAACCGTAAATAGTTCTGCTGCTGACCATGTCAGAGTACGGGTGTAGAATAAAACGACATAGTAAATGTTAAGACAAATTCCCAGCGCATTGCTGACGAGCACTTATTTAAGAAGCTCTCCGAATGATTATCCAGCAAAAACTCCTCTCGGTGACAGAGGCGATACAGAATGCTGGAAAGATTAATTAAGACAGCGTGATACTGACAGCATCTTAAAGAGAGACACAGAAAGGCAGATTATAAAACGGAGGGGAATATGCTGGTTTAAGAGCAAATGTACAACTGTGTTGGCATATTAAACTGAAGTAGTCCCACAGGAGTGGAGGTTAAGTGCTCCAAGCGTTAAGTGGAACGGAGGATGAGAGCGCCTGGGCAGGGACATGCAGATGGTGAAATGTTACAGCACATTACACAGTCGTGACAGGCAGGCAAGGAAAGAAATTCTGCTAGACGTTCCTCAGAACACAACTAGACAGCAGGAACGGTGTGAATAACCAAGTACTCTTACCTGTGCTGCCATGTCCACTAGCTGGGGAAGTTTGAGGTATTTGCCTTCACCTTCCTTTAGGAAATCCAGCAAACTCCCTGATGGAAACACACACAATCATTATATCACATGGACATTAGAACACTCACGTATTATAAATACGTCAATGCAATCAAACTATCAAGCCGAAATGTCAAAGGTTATTAATAATAACTTGAAAAGAAATACATTAATGAATGATGAAAAATCAGTACCGTTATAAAACAGTAAATGCAAATAAGTGTCTAAAAGGATAAATAAACAGATTTGTTAAACTACTGGTGTATACGAGAAACAAAACTCTGAAACAAGCTGCAATAGGGAAACAAACCACCTGGGCAAAGGAGGTCGAGACAGCCACATCGCAGCACCTGTTATTGAATTATTTTCGTCTAAGAATCCACTCTGTTGCATTTTAATTCTTATGTTCGTACAAAATGCCATGTTTAACCCAGGATCCCATGGGTTTTGAAAGCCTAACTCCCGACACATTTAACATTTTTCTCCTCACTTGCATGCAAAATAACTAGGATGCGTTGAAGCGATGCATTCACATTTGTTTAGTGCTGAAGTATTTTTCAGACTAGTTTTAGGGCATGAGTTATATAATCTGATATTAGCAGTCATTAGCTAGACACCAGACATTAGCAAGTTAACAGAAAGTAGGTGCGTATTTGCTATTAAAATTAAGATAGTATTAAGCACAACGTGCAGCAAAACACATAATGTGATGTGTCGAAATCAGACATCATACATTTTGGTTAATAACATTTCTTATCCGCACAGGATAATGCAAACTCTCTCTTTACAACCACAAAGACACACTGTAAGCAGCTGACTTCACCTGTGCTAGAGTCCGCATAAGTTAAGGACACAATTTAAGTTACCTATCACTTACCAACACACAATGCAATATTTATTACGCGGTACGCCGTCTGCCTCTTAATGATCGCTGCCAAAGTCTAGACAGCGACACCTGCGCATTAACATTCCCACGCGGTTTTAATGCTAATCATAGGATACATCCTGTGCATATTACCTTTGCCCATGTACTCAGTCACAATGTAAATGGGTTCCTCGGACACGACAGCATACAGAGGCACTAGCTTGTCATGCCTGAGCTTCTTCATGATCTGTGCCTCTTGAAGGAATGCTTCAGGGGACATGGTGCCAGGCTTCAGCGTCTTAATCGCCACCTTAGTAGTACCGTTCCAGGTGCCTAGACCAGAGCAGATTGAGAAAGAAAGAAATACTATCATATGAATAAATATAAAATGCAAAGCTATAAGTCATGCAACCAAAACCACAATTCAAAGGCGTGTGAAGTCAAGCTGTTCTATAATTTGCACCAACTGTAATAAAAAAAAAAGAAAAACAGGGAATTATACCCCCATTACATTAACCATACAAAAGGCACTAGTGTTATTGGTACAGGCACCCTGCAGGCACTGATTTCTGATTACATTTTTTATGATACTGCTTTCTACCACAGCACTTGAACACACTATATATGTTTTAAATTCAGACACTATTTTCAGCTATAATTAAAATGGAAGCTTTATAGTAAGGAACTGATCATTTGATGATTTTTATTCCAACAATTCATCCACAATGAAGATGCACAATATTCTACAGCTAAAAACGTTTATAAGAAAAATGTATCCAAAGCTTTCTGTAATAACATGCTTGTTTAACATGCTTATTAAAGGAAGGGAGCTCGAGTGCCAGCACTTAGGTTAGTTAGTTTCACTTATGAACAAGTTGCATTTGAAATGTTAAAAATTGCATTCCTTATTCAATCAACTTTGACCTATTCTATTAACTTCAATAAGAATAATAGCAAAGAAACGATTGTTTATAACTACTGTAAGTGAAACAGGAACGTGTTTTTTTTTTTATTATTGTTCCACAACAGTAAATGTAAATAGACATGTTTAAATGTCTAAAACAGTGGTTCTTAACCTGGGTTCGATCGAACCCCAGGGGTTCAGCGGAGGTCAAGACCCACACCCGACTCATATGATCCGTGATGACACGGCCCGCTTGAAGGGTTCGGTGAATGCGCATATGAAACTGGTGGGGGTCAGTACCTCCAACAAGGTTAAGAACCACTGGTCTAAAATGATAATTAACAAATAGAAATCCGTCAACCTACTGTGGTATAGGAGGAATAAATCTCTGGTACAAGCTACAATAGGGAAAATATCCATTGGTTTGGGGGGGGTGGCAACAGCACCTATTAACGAATTATTTTCTTCCAACAACTCGTTCTGTGGCATTTTATTTCTTATAAATAACTCACATTGTGTGCGTGTGCAAATTCCAGTTCCTGAAACATGTAAACAGAGTATTCCCAACCATCTAATAATCTGTTCAACATAGGTTTAAAATTATTATTATTATTATTTTTTTTTTATAAAATACATACAGACCTGACTCATCGGTCACGGTGGTCCTTTAAAAAAAATCCCATTTCTACCTCAGATAAATTAGGCAAACGTTGTTTCGCATGAACTTTCACTGAAAGTCAGGCATGAACATGATCGCCAATACTGACCGAGTGCGGTGTGCAAAGAAACATTCCTAGGATTGCAGAATCTATGCCAGGACATGCCGCAGGATAAACTTTGTTGAAAGAGGTAAGACGTGTTTCACTATGAGCACACTCCTCTGCCACACTGAGCCTTAAACAGCTCAACATAAACAGTGTTAAGATCGGAAGGTGAAGTTTAAAGTGGGGCTTTAATGTTTGTGTGGATTATCTGAACTTGGCATCCAAAGTCCAACTCATCCACTGACTGATGTTAATCTGCAAATAAATTTAGAGAATAATAACTAATTGTTATAATAGGGCATATAAAAATGTTAAAGTTGTCAAGCATGGTGGGAAACCCCTGCATACACCACACATCTACACACAGGCACAAGTAATTTGATGTGTCTAATCTGGACAAAAGGCAGTTTACAACTATTATAATGAAACCCAACTATGATTTCATGGAGTTCTCTTTTAAAAAAAAAAAATCTACAGTGCTACTTTCTACATGTTTTGTATAAAACTAATACAATCACTACAAATGAAGAGACAAAGGATTCTTCTCTCACTCTGCTACTAGTGAAGAGACATACATAGATACATTCCATGAAAGCTGTACTATAGGTACATGAAAAAGAGGGCTTTGGCTGCTAATGAGATCTGCCAATCAAAGAATGTGCGTTGGGATGACATCACATTGTCTAAATGGGTTAAAAACACGGAAAAGAATTTGCAAACACTGCTGTATGTTGGTCAGCTTGAATTTTCAGTATTTTTGCGTAAATGAGGTGAGGGTTGGCAAAGCTGTGTGGCGGTGGTGCTGGTGGGGGAGGGTGTTTTTTATTTAAACGATTGTTGCAAAATCACATCATTTAAATTTAAATGAGTCTTGACAATAGTTAAAAACCTGGAGGAATGAAAAAAGACTGGGCACTATAAATATTCATGAGATCAGCCATCCTCAGCCCTAAAGGACTGAAGTCTTTTACACCGAAAGATGTGCTTAAACATGAATGGGGATGCACAAGCAGGATCGCTCATTACGCACTCCAAAGCAGAACCTTTCAAACCCTAATCACCAGAAAAGATGTGCTTGTTTAACTCTTACCCATCCAGACTTCTCCGAAGCAGCCTTGGCCCAATTTGAGTTCCAGGCGAAGCGACTCACGTGGGATCTCCCAGGCGTCTTTAGCCAGACCCTGAGTCTGGGGCTTCACAGTCGGACAGACTGTAGTGAGCCTGTAACAAAGTCCATCTGAGTGCTCTAAACATGAACAGAAAAACAGTGGGCTAGTTTAAAAGAAGTGCACACATTCTGAAGGCTAAACAAAGAGCGATGAGGATTTATACCTTTTAATGCCCAATTTATGCCTTTTAAAATGCGTTATACAAATATTTATGTTCAACTTTGAGTTCTGCATCACGTACAGAAAGTCATGTAGGGCTAATATCAACAACGCAGTCAATAAAAAGGATCGAAAAATATTTGTCATATAGTTGTTCTCTCTCATACACCCTAACGTGAGGGCCTGCAATAGCGTGGTTTAACGAGTGTGGCGCAAGACCAATATGCAGTGCTAGAAGAGGACACGGCACTTATGAGAATGAGAACGTTGGAGTGTAACCAAAGCTGAACCAGTAGAGTTTGAGCAAGTTTACAAAAATACAAGCAAATATTCGGTTAAAAAAATAATCAGATCATAATACTATTTTGCTTGCTACAGCTACATGAACAAAAGTTCATGTAAGTTCATGCGGAATCAAAGAATTTCACTGTATGTTGTACTGCATGATGTGCATGTGACCAATAAACTCAACTTTAACTTTAAAAGTGTAAATCAGATTTGTACATTCCATACACCATGAAAAATCTAAGCAATCCCCATTAACACAATGCTTTTGAGACAGCATCTTCTGATCACAGGCAAGTGTCTTACATTGAATACCTAATCTCTGCATTTAAATAGATGAAGCAGCAAAAACATTAAAAACCCTCACCAGCAACCTGCCCGGTGAATGCATACTGCATGTTTGGGTTTAGCTCAAGAAAAACACATAGCAGACGGCAATGCAAATGTACGTTTCATTAGTTAAGCAAATTCTGGTCTAACTGGTAGCTAAATCACAATTAGGGTTAAAACAAACAACATTTCATCCAACCACACACCAATTATCAGTAACTCTGTACTGGTCAGGGTCACGACAGACACAAAAAGTTTATCCGGTGAACAATAAGCATAAGGCAGAAAGCCAGTAAATCACAGAGCACAATAGACACAAGCACACAGACACATTTACAGACTTTTTCACACCTACAGGCCAGTTTACTGGCTAGATTCTTCTGATTACAGAAGTGTATAACTGTTCATGTGTCCATGGTGTCCTGTGATTTACTGGCATCCCATCCAGGGTGTATTTCTTTCTTTATCCAGTGCGACTCATTCTCCATCACACTGAGCAGTTGCACAGGGGAATTGAACCCACAAACTTATGGTCAGCAGTCGAACACCTTTACCACTTTTCAAACTGTTCATTGCCTGGGTAATATAAATATTGTAAAGTAAAATGTTTTAAACAGTTAACGTACTCTTATGGTGTAGTGCAGTGATGTTGTACCTGTGTAGTGTTTAACCAGTTTCTGCAGTGTTTCAAACTGAGCTCTTGTGGTGATATAGTAGCCACCGTTATCAAGCTTGCGGATTTTGTAGTGCTTCACATTGTCACCTTTCAGGTCATCCCAGTCGCGTATGGACAGAGAGTAAGCTCCTGGAAGAAAGAGAGAATCACATTCTTACAGACAAACCATTTACGCACCACACGCCCCAGCGGAGCTCTTACTAAAGTAAACCTGTACAGACTAAGGTAACCTTTTGTTGTCTCGCTCTCCCGAACCAAGAACGTCCCTCGCTGATTTCCTGGAACCAGTAACAGTCGCTCAGCATCTTTGCGTCCCATTTTCCCAAAGTACCATCTGGTGAGAGGAAGAAAAAATGAAATGAGCTTAGTTCCACAGGCAACATTGGACTATTGTGAGCGTACAGAACAGTAACACGTGTGTAAGGAAAGTATTAAAATGTAATGGAAGAAGCAAACAAGCAATATTGATTCATTATCACAAAGTTGTATTCTTCAGCATTAATCATTCAACCTTAAAACGGCTATTAGTATGCCGTTTGGTCACACGCTCTGGTGGAAAAAAAAAAAAAAAGCTCTTTAAAAGCTCATCATCATCATATACGTGATTATTACAATTGCCAAATCTTAAATTTTATCCACTAACCCATACTGACTTTATTCACTAACTTGTATGCTTCCCAACCCCTTTTGAAACTGCACACCTGTTCTTTTGTCATTTCCAGTACACAATGAAATGAGTTATAGCGCGATTATCTCTTAACATGTCCGACATGGTTGAGCATTCATTCACTTAGTTGATGCTGAAATTATTTTACATGGCTGTGGAGGAATTAGCTAATATATAGATGTAGAGGAACAGAAATCGAAAAGCTCTACAGAAGCATTACAGTTTATTCCACTTATTTTAACCACCACATCTTGCCATGATTTAATGCACTTGGAAAGAGCAAAAGGGTGCAGACATAATTTCAGTGCTTAGTTTTACCTGTTTGGTGGGCGGACAGCACGGTGGCAAAGTGCATTAATGCATCCTGTGGGAAAAGCTCAATGAGAGAGCGTGAGAGAAACTGGAAGCGCAAGACTGTTGCAAGACAAATGGTCTGTGCGCCGATATGCAGCAAATGTTTGTGAGTGTATAACTCTTCTTATAGCACTGATTGTTGGGTTTGTCCAGTAAGCTTCATTTTTCCGTTCTTACAAAGTAAAAAGCATAACAATAAAATCTCGGAAACGAAGCCATGTACGAAACTGAGTTTCAATCCTCTGTATGTCCTGTGCATAGTTCAAGTTCAAGTTCATGTTTATTGGTCACAAAAACATCGTACGGAACAACATACAGTGAAATTCTTTAGTGACTTACTATTCGTTTGCTATAAGAGGGGAGGGGGGATAGAGATGGTACTGCTACTTATCTACTGTATATAT
>JAOUQX010000035.1:14796148-14808458 GCA_028566295.1 Liobagrus marginatus
GTGCTTCGTGGCCCAGGCAAGCCTCTTTTTCTTATTTTGCCATCTTCATCCATCATCAAAAATTGGGGTGTTCTAAAGCTTTTGACCGGTAGTGTATATATGCGCAAATATTCCATCTGCCGTTTCTGCAATTAAAACTTTAAAACCCCTGACTTGCCTTAAGCTAATATTAGTGCTGCAAGCAGCATCAAACTCAGCACTATTCGATAAGTTGGTAGCCATTAGACTGTGCAAACAGGGTCACTTTCTTGAAATTAGAAGCTGTAGTAGAGTAAATTGGTATTCGCACGGTCAGCTTAATCCGAGTTAGAATTTCCATCTAATTGGCTTTTTCTTCATGAACAGACGTAGAGCTGTTAATAGTAACACACACCATATGGCTTTTTATTCTTCTATTCTTGTACATAACTGTGTTGACCAAGAACATTTTAAAATCTTTATCAATCTCCTTATCAATGTCAATACCTACTTTGTAATGGTGCCATCGATATCAGAAATGATGACCTTGTCATCCCAGTCCCACAGGTAGATCGTCCCTTCACAACGGCATGTGCCCTGGTACTGGGTGGTTATGCTGAAGGTGACATCATTAGGCCCCTCCCTCAGCTTTAACTTGGCCTGTGAAACACAGATAAAATGTTATGCTTCTAAATGTTTTATTACATATGTAACGCATAGTGAAATATCTAAAATCACAGATATTTGTGTATTTCATTCAGGCAACTAAATATTAAATATAATACATTATACCAGATGAGACGAACATTTGAAAACTCCAACCCGCTACGTTTATTACCTATTATTCCCTTTATTATAGGTATGTACTAGCCTTTCTAAGGCAAGCTTCATTTAAAGCTAATTGCTTGAGATGATTTAAAGCCAGAAGAGGGAGCTCTAAATCAAAATAAAAGCCATTACTCAATCCCTTCAAAAAGATTCACAGTGCTGCATATTAATCTAAATAACCGCAATTAAAGCTTATGGGATAGATTATAAGTTATTTTCACAAGCCTTTAAAAGGGCATTAGACAAAGATCTTGTTCCTTTCTGGACTCTAAAGAACCATTGGACATATTGATTAGCAAAGCCTAAAAGGCTGAAGCTTTTTAACACCACTTAAAAATAAGGCACGGAATAAATGCTAATGGATTTTTCCGGCTTGTAACAATAGCTCTATTTTAGTTTCACTAAAGGAGGAACTCAAATTCAAGTGATTGACGGAAACTAAATCTACAACAATTTTTGTGTTTCCCCACTAATTATCAGGATCTTTAGGTCGGTAAATTTAGTAAAAAGCCCGTGTTATAATTGATTTTCCAATAATAATCACGAACAACTTATGTAACCGATACAGTTCAGAAATCTCGTTGCAGCTCTTTTTTTGGGCAGATGTTTAAAGATGATTATGGTATAAGTAAACATAAAATGCTGAAATGTCAGAGGAAGAGTCACTTTCTGTGAGGGTAAACAATTATCTGACCTTATTATCTGATTATCAAACCTCATAAAAGGTCAATGCTTCATATTGTTCGGAAGATCTGTTAGCATGTTGGAAAGCACGGCACCTATTTGTATATACAGACACGGGAATAGCTGATTACACTTCGAGGTGAGACCAGTTAGAACTACTAGAATTCCTGCTATTATTCTTTCCATGGTTTGAGACTCTTTTCTAATCGTTATTATGGGTAACAGTAATGCATATCAAACTAAGCAAAGAAAAAACAATTAATAAAAAAAAGTAAAATTAGACTTTTAAAAAAAAAATAAAAAATTTTTTTTTTTAGGTTGAACAGATAAACCTCATTACAGATTAATATTGACCAGATTACAAAGAGGGAATAGATTTTATGCTTTTGTAAACTGACTAATGCTCACTATGGTGCTTTCCCGTTAACATCAGTTGTCATATAAACGCCCAGAATGAATAATTCAAAGAAAATGTACATCAACGGACCAGGAAATTGTACATGCTGGAAATATTCCCACAAATTATTTAGTAATAAATGGTTGTGGGGAACATTATCTAGAATTATTTGACCAGTCTTATCACAATAGAGCCATTTCCGGAATAAATATCTCTAGAATTAGAGCTTCGTACTACTTCTACTACTAATACTTCGTATTAGAAGAAAAGTAAAATTAAAAGAGACTTACAATCTGGCCTGAAGAGAGGCGCAAGGACTTCCTGTAGGAATGTGTGCTGGGCTGGGGTTCAGTCTGAGAAGGGCGCTCCAGAGACGCAGCAGCTGCGCTCACCTCTTTCTCCTCCTCATCACTGGATGATTCCCTGGCCTCCACTCTGAACATACAGTAAACATTTGGTCAGAGAATTACATTTATTTAAGATTTACTACATTGTCATGAAAGAATTAATTAATTCTAGTCAATAATTTACATTTACTGAATTTTGTAGCTTGGCCATATTCAGAAATTCTTTTAGTAATCCTCTTATAGTTATCCTAAAGTGATCGATCGGCTTTTCAGTTTTGTTATATTTCAAGCCCAACAGACCACTCTGAAATTCTGCACTTTAACCCATATAGACAGTAAGCTATGTGACAATACGTGATCTGGTGTCTTACTTGCAGGGATCATTTTCCAGGGAAGCTTCACCCTCTTTCAGTCGCTCGTCCTTCATCTCCAGTTTTCCTGCATTCTCAGACTAAAAGCAAAAACAGCGCAAAAAGACATCGGACTTGGCAGCTGTTTACTCCACAATCTAATAACTGACAAAACACATTCATTTCTTGCAGAGAAACAGGTTTTGTTTTTCCACAGTCGTTATTTGGTCTCACATAATTCGCACAGCACAAAAGGCCCAAGTGAATGAAAGTCTTTGCAAATCAACAGTCCTTCAATCTGTTCCTGTGCCTGCTCTGTTCATATCCATCATCACTGAGCCTGTAAAGCGCTCATACTCCACAGAGTCCTAATTACCGAACTGCAGGACGGAGAAAGACGCTGATGTGCAAGCAACTGAAGATGCTTCACACCAAATAAAGGAGTATCAGATGTTCACAAACATATCCCTCATTGTTTTGTGCCAAGAAAAACAGAAACAACTCTGCTGCAGCCAAAGGGCAAGAAGTCACCTGCACATTGGGAAACTTAACAAGCATTTAAAATGAATGAACGCAGCACTGTGATGGGAATGAAAGCAATAAGGACCTGAATGTTGTGTGCATTTTATCTACATAACGCATTTATCTTGCTTAATTAGCAAAGCAGTCATTTAGTCAGTTAAAATATTAAAGATAGGTTAAAAAATATTTTTTTTGGTTATGAAAAAGGTTGTATAAATGAAGCTGCTTCTTGTTGGTAGCAGTATATAAATAAAGTGTTTAGGAACGTTTAGCTACCACTTCACGTTTCACATGGGTACAAAAACGAGGTGAAAGGCCAGCAAGCCCAATCAACACCAATAAAAATTTTACATTTACACAAAGAAATATTAGAAAATGTGCCTTTCATGAATTAGACAAAGGTATAGATAGAGAAGTAAGATTACAAAACAGCTGCATCGGTAATAAAGGACCGATATTGGCATTTTGCCACCACACACAGATGAGGGAGGACAGACAGGCAAACATTTGTTCAAGGCTTACCGCTGGATATATAAAGATGATTACAAATCTATAATAAGACCTTCTCCATGCCAACAGACTAGTTGGAAGGCATGCCAGAAGACGGCCTCTCTGTGACTACATTTGCAAAGAAGCTATAACTGGTTTAAGGCAGAACCATCCAGGAGACCAATGATCCCAAATATGTCAAAATCCAAACAAAATGCCTTCCATATTTTTTTTTATATGATCTTTCCAGTTTAAAACCCTATTAATAGAGTTCTAATAATCTGTGGGCTAATAAGTGCATTTTATATGCTCTTTATTTCAACATACATTTGCTACGATTATGGTAATTCCCATCAATTTTGATTATAAGTCTTTTTCATAACCCATTTTACTTCTATGTTGCCAATAACCCTGGAGCGGAATATTAATGTAACAGTATTACCTGTTTGATAGTGCTGTCTGCTCTTTTCCTCCAGAACCACCAGCGGCCAGACTTCTTAGGCATTCTCTCTTTAACCCAAGCCTCCTCAGTAGCTTTGGGTAAATTCTTCTGGAAAGCCTGCAAGCTCAAAATCAACGGTGCCGCTAAGGTCCAATTGTAGTATCTGCAGAAGGAAAGGCATGTAAAAATTTTGTATGCAGAAAAACTATAGTGATGAAACTTAGTAGATATTTATAAAGCTTAAAACATGCTTCTACCTGTTTCCTATTTTCACCACTAAATTAGGATTGTCTATAATGGCTGGATTCTCAGCAAATTCATTGTAAGTGACAATATGCTCCATAAATCGCTCTGAAAAATATGAAAATTAAACAATTGTCAACATGACGTTAACCACTTTCAGCAATATTGAAAATACCAAAGCTTTTAAGTCCAAGCGTAGTGTGTGCACCTTTGGATATCTCAGCATTCTCACTAAGCCCCCCACAAAGAGAGAGTGTGACATCGGGTAGATCAGAGGCCGAGTCAGACAGGCATTCTGTTCCGCTGTCAGCCGCAGCACTGCCCACTGACTGAGGGGATTGAGACCCTGAATGCATCCCTGAGTCCATCCAGTGCTTGGAGTCTGAGTCACTGAACACACACACACACACACACACAAACACTTGTAAATTTTCTCCTCAAAAACATATTAGCATAGCCCCATGCTAATCAGTCAGCTAACAGTACAAACTGGTCAAGGATTAGCTTTAAAAACTAACAGTTTTTTAGTACTTATTTGCTAATTTGGATATTACTTTTAAGAAAGACATGGACTGGCATTTTAACAAGCCACAGGCTGCAAGTTATTAGCCTCTGTGTACCTCTTGGGAAAGTAGCGCGCAGCCACATCAGGCTCAAGCACGTTCAAGTCATCTAGGTAGATGTCCTCAGGCCCCTGGTGCTGACTCCTCTTTGGCACTCCTGCACAACAAATAGTAAAAGCAATGCACTTAAATAGGAGCACACACAGTTTAGCAGTCTCCAATAAATGCATTCGCATCATCAGCCTTAATAAACACAGGAGCAGCAAAGCAGAGACATTAAACCACAAATCCACTGTCACACACAGCCTGATTCAGTTTAGATCCTATCAGGAAGTGGAAATGATTCAAATTAACCATTAACGACACCTACCTAATAGCTACTGGGTGAATAATAATCAGTTTACCTTTCTTTTTGGAGGGAGAGTCTGTCTTTGAACAGACATCCATCATGCCTCCACCTTGAGGGTTGGCCTCTGAGGGCGTGGAGGTGGTGAGACAGTCAGAGGATATTAGCGGGGTGATGGGGGTAGCTGGAGTACGAGGCTCAGGTTTTACAATAGTGCATCTGGGGGTAGGTTCCAGTATGTCTTTCATATCATCCTCAGGCTCCATGGCCTCAGAGCTCAGGATCACCCTGAAATGAGTGTTCTCTGATGGGGTTATGGTCACGGTCATGGGCAGTTCTGGCTTTTCTTTTTTCAACATCTACATGAAATATAGAAGAACAAGAGGATAGAAATTTCAAATATAGCCTATAAATACATAGAATGTAAATTAAGCTATTTTATTCTAGTCGAGCTAAATCAAGGTCTGTTTATCCCTAGTTACTAGTGTGGACTGTCATTCCATTTCATCAACGTACTTACTAATGTTACATACTTTTGAACAAGCACATTTATTCATTATTTCATCAAAATTTATATCACTAAACACTTATAAACGCAAGCATGTCTATTTTGGTACGTTTTGGTATATTAATATTAGCAAAAACAGAAATATTTATCATAAGCTAAGTAATATATAGAAATATATATACCTGTCTCTGGTTTAAAAATAGATCAACAAAATTATTGAAATGACTTAAACTTACTTGTTTAAAATAAAGTACATTATTTAAAGTAACACTGAAACCAAACAAGATGAAATAAAATACATAAATAAATAAAGACAGACAGACAGAACAAATCCCCCTTCCACTACATTTGTAGTGTGAGGTACAGCAATGTGAGGTAGAGATGCTGAACCTTATAAATACAATAGATAGTAAATAGTTTTTGGGGGTTTTTATATACTGTAGACATTTAAACATCTTGCTGACTATATTAAAATTACAAAGCAGTGTTCATCCATGAAGCTCCATTTATTGCCTATATTAACAGCTACTGAAATAAAACATACCCTGGTGGGTTCTGGGAACTCTCCCCATGTCCATTGCATGTGAGACTGAATTTTCAGCATACTCTCTGAGGGTCGGATCACCAGCTCAGAGTCGCTCTTGGGGGAGAAGGCCTCAGACATGATGTGACTACAGAAATGCAAAGCAGCAATAATTGAAAACCTGACACACTGTTTTATCACAGAGTATGTCTTATTATGAGGCTGAATTCCTGTGTCCTAGGGTTAAACAAGCAGTTACCTGTCAGCAGGTGACCAGTCTCCATCAGAGAAAGGGTAGCTCTCTAGAGCATGACGAACCGCTGGTACTCTAGGTTCAACATCTTTTAATGTGCTAATTGAAGATGATCTAAAATGTGATCGTTTGGTAAAGAAATAGATTAATTTACATAAAATACACTTGGTCAAGTCTCTAATTAAACTGCACAGGAAAGTGGAACAACAAACTGTATGTAAACTGAATCATTACCGTGTGGGAGTAGCCTCCTCATCAGTGCTCATATCCATCTCGAAGATGTCCTCTGTATTGGCAGAGGAACTGGCTGAGGCAGGAGGTGTCATCTCTTCACGGCGTGAATCCGTTTTATGCTTCTTTCTCCGTCTCTTCTTCTTCTTGGCCTGCCCTGTACTGGGCACGGGGGGCTCGGGAGTCTCTTCATGGTCCAGCGGGTCATTGCCTAAACCCAGAGCCGTACCCTTATTGCTCGCAGCCCAGAACATGTGGCTCCCAGTGGGGATTGGAGAGGTGGCCAGGTGAGCCGGGACTGCCTCCTGAATTGGAGATAAGGGTAACTTTAAGCTCAACGGAAACTCCCTCACATTATATCTTTTATATGTGTTTATTACTATACGGCTCTGTAAAATATTTGATTCTGATCAATCGCACCATCCAGCGGTATGTTATTCCCAGATAACAACCGGCAAAATGAATAACACACCGCTCATCTTGACGAACGAGCTATCTTGACGAGTACTACTTAATGCTTAACGTGTCACTATTTTCTTCGTGGAAGGTTTGCGTAAGAGCTAATACAACATTTCAATTCGTCAATATTTTGTGTCTAAATTACTTGAGATAAGTATCCGTGCAATAAGCGGGATAGTGTACATCCAGCCAGATGTTATTGCGGAATAAACCTCTTCAGAGTGATGCAAGACCCTGTTCACGCTGTCCGAGTTTATTCTGTGATAACAACCAGCTGGATGTACAATATCCCTTACTTAACCCTTGTGTTGTCTTCCTGTCACCCATGCAACTTTTACCTGATTTAACTGTTTATTAAGGATACTTTGATCAGGATTTTTGCAGCCAATACCGAGTACCAATTTGATGTCATGGTGATCGACCGACCCCAATCCCAATTCTGATGTTTCAAGTAGACGTTGTTCTCATACGTGATGTTTTTTGCCCTGGAGTCCTATTGTCATGTCAAGTTCCACATGCTTGCCCTGTGTTTTTCCTAGCTTTCCAGGTTTGCCACTGTGTATCTGCTTATAGACTCATTCGATTTATTTCACTCCTTTTTACCAAATAAACTTTGGATGTAGAGCTTTTGGTTATCCCAATTGGTTGGTTTGCTTGCTGTTTTTGCACCTGGAGTTTTAAAATGTGCATGCATGCACGTGTGTGCATGGCCGTCATCATGTTATTGCCCCAAATCATAATCATCTAGCTTTGGCCAGGTCATACTTAACTCAGGAAGACCACAGATGACATACGGCAAATACCAAACACAATTTTTACTTTTTAAAATAGAATATTTAAATTTTTAAAATCATTTTTAAAATAGCTCAAATCTGACCTGAAGATAACAGGAGGGTTAATAAACTTAAAGTGTCTGAAGAGGTGAATTGAAAACACATTTTAAGAGCCAGCAATTAATTTCAAATATGTGTTGGATGCTTGTTTATGTGAATGGCCATTGGGAAAATACTCACATTCTGCACCTCCATTTCCTGGACAAAAAAAGCTTCTCCATTGTCCCCCAGCTTCATGTGTAAATCCACCGGCTCTCCATTTATTTCGATGTCAATCTGAGGAAAGATCAAAACCTCGTTATACTTTTTGCCATTGTATTGCGACACATATCCCTTCTGAACGTGCTGAAGGACAAATTTTTTTTTTTTTTTGCAATATTCTGAAGACATTTGCGCTTGAGATCAAAATAGCAGACAACAGATCAGAATAAACATTTTTATGAACTTCTAGAAATAACGACCACCCAACTGTTTATTAAGCAAGGTTTGGGAATAAAGAAAGTAAATAACACCTAATATTTAGTTACATATTCCTTGCTTGCAATAAGCCAGAGACCCAATGAGCTCTTTTGTGATGTTTTTCAGTATTTGAAAACATTGAAAACCAACTTTTTGAAACCAGCACTCCTTTTATTGTGTTGAGGGATTTCTCCCATCAGTCTTCTGGTCACGTTCTGGTGATTGACTTTCCCAATCTAAAACCGTCTTTTTTCCCCTTATAAAAGTCTGTTGTTGTGTTGGCAATGTGTTATGCATCGTTGGCTTGCTGCATGACGAAGTTCCGTCAAATCAGATTGGATGCATGTGTTCTTTACAGCTCTTACAAGGTCTGTCATCACCTACTGTTGTTTTCCTCGACCGACCAGTTTCTACAGCAGTGGTTTCATTCTATCTTGTAACGTTCATTATTTCTTGTGATGTTGTCAATCAATGCTTGTGTAATTGATCTGACAGATTTTCTTAGCTTCAAAATGACTTGCATTTCTCCCACGTGCTGCTTTTTGGTCAGCAAGCAAATTGATCCATTTTAGTCAACAATAACTGCAGTCTTAACAAGTAAAAACAATCAACAAGTGAAAAATCAATCCATCCACCGGGACACCTTTGAGTCATGATCGAATATATTTCTTCAAAAAATATATTTAACTTAAAATAAGTAAATGAAAAGGGTCATTTGTATATGTTCAACACGTCTTGATGTACAAATGAAGGATAAAATGACGACGGAATTTTTATCCGTCGCCTTATATATTTATCTTTCGAGTACAAATCCAAATATCTTTAGTGGATAGCTTTAGTAAAAGAATCCGTCTTGCCATTCTAATACTTTTGTAGGTGGCAGTGTTGACAAATCAGAGTATTTTAATCATTAAACAAACCGAAACAATTAATTGCAAGCATATACATAATTATCAGAACCATTTGTTTGTTTCTTTTCAAATTTTATCAAGGTCAACCTAGACACGCGCACACGCGCGCACACACACACATGCACGCACACACGCACACACACACCTGGGGCAATTCATTGACATTCTAACCACAAGCATGCTGTGCAGGGAAACCTATTTGAAAGCCTGAAGGAAGCCCAGAGGAAGACCACATGCACACGGACAGAACACAAAGTAATCTGTGCTCAGAATCGATTTGTGAACCCTGGAGCTGTGAGTGGGCCATGAGGTCACGCCCAATGTTTATCACATAAATTCTTCGAAGAAAATAGCTTAAGGAGAGTGTTTGCTAGGAAAATTACGCTTACAGACTAACTGTAATGCTTACAGGCCAACCTGTTCTTAGGAATAATAGAGATCGAAGGATTTCCTTTCCGCCTCACAGTTAAACCAATGCATTTTTAATGAGCTGTTCTGCCGCGACGGCACGTCAATATCAAATGGGACCCTGAGCTTTGGCATTTGCTCATGGACAGCGAGATCATATGACACACCTGACACTGCCAAATCATGTACACAGAACGCTCAGCTTTCAAAGGACAGCCAAGCTGCATGGAAGCATTAGCACTGAACTTAAGGCTCTGGTGCATACTGATTTATTCTGACCCCTTACACAGAATCCACGCAGTCTCTGCGTTACTCAATCTCTGCGTTTCTACCCCCACTTTGGGGAAAGGACTCTTGTCTTCAAGTTTCAAGGTTGCTAAGCAATCTGGCTGTTCTGCACAGAAAGAAGGGCTAGAATGTTGACGATGCCACCAACTATGTATGATCTGGGGTGAAAATAAAATATTTAAAGCACGACCAAATCTAGTTCTTATATCATTTCTTTTTGTTCTACATGTCCCCATGACCAAGAAAAGGGATGGCCAGGTAAAAAATGATGAAGAAAAAAAACAGGAGAGCAACATTTTTAAATGATTTAAAACTGACAATGATCGAAAAAGTCACATTTTATCACACAAGTAACCTTGATGGTACAATTCCCACGCCTCCTTTGTCAGGCACTTCTTATTCTGAGAAACCTGTTGCCATAGCAACCTCCCTCTAAGCATCTCCACACTTCTTGTGGGTTGCGAGCGCGTCTTCTACCCCCACCATTTTTGTTTCCCTTTTTTATTTGTATTTTTTTTACATCATCTACACTAAAAGAAAAAACGCCTACGTTTCCTGTTAACTACATTTAAAGAGGGAAAAAAAAGGAAACAGGATAGAGTGGGATAGGTTTATGTAAAAAAAATGTAAAATAATGGTTCATACACATTTTTACCAGTAAAATTCCATGACTTTGAGGTAAATATTCATGAGCTAATGTTTCATGAAATGCCTGTTTACAGGTTAAATAAGAAAAATCCAATTTACCACAGTAGGCCTTAAGTAAAATAAATGACAAGCTATGAAGCAACACACAGTAACACAATTACATAAAATAAGGCGTCAAACCCTGACAACTCATTAGAAATGGATGACTATAAATCCATTGGGGACAATTAACAAAAAGCTGCCTTGTGTCTTCACAAGACTTTGTCAGCAGGGTTGCCACCTTTTACACAGAAAAGGCCTG
Organism: Liobagrus marginatus; assembly: GCA_028566295.1. NCBI lineage: Eukaryota > Metazoa > Chordata > Actinopteri > Siluriformes > Amblycipitidae > Liobagrus > Liobagrus marginatus. The sequence goes on from JAOUQX010000035.1 coordinate 14,807,140, forward strand.
CTGCTGCAAGGCCACACCCCTCAGGGCCACATTGACGTGCTAGTGGTGATAAATCAGAACATAAACCCTGTTTAAGAAAATAATAAGACTTCCATACCAATGGAAATCACAATAAACTTTTCTTTTAGTGAAATCAGTGCAGACAGATTAATGGTTGCATTAACTCGGCTATTGTAACCGAGAGGGGAAGATGAGGATGAGAAATTACTAAGGAACTTGAGTAATTTCACACGGCTGCAGGAGCACAGATTTTGGATAAAAATAGTACTCATTGTTTGCATGACTTTTTCAAACTTTCGGTTTGGGTTAATATACTTTTCCAAAACTTTTACAGGTCTGTTTTCATGACCGTACAAAACCTGTAAAATGTACCATTAAGTATTCCAACCTACTTATATTTCTCTTAATGGGTAGTTCTTCATACATGCATGTATTGATCACTTTGAACGCTTGTATATCAGCAAATGTATGCAGCTACCCAGTCAGCCAATCATGTGAGACACCACCAAGAGACAACACCAAGAGCTTCAGTCGATGACTACATCAGCCATAAAAATGTCAAGTCGATAACCCTGACTCTGTCATTACTGCTGGCGCGAGATAATCTGGTTTGCATGTGCATATTTTATTGTATTATTTATTTAGTTTAGAAATTGATAAAGTAGGCCAGAAGAGACTGACCAGGCTAGCTCAGTTGACAGAAAAGCTTTGATAACTGAAATAACACCTCTTTACAACTGCAGCAAGCAGAAAAGCATATTAAAATGAATAACTTTTCATACTTTGTGGCAGACAGGCTACAACAGCAAAAAGCCTCAACATGTTTGACAATTAAGAAAAATCTCAGGTAACAGTGGATAGCGGTAGAGTTTCACCAAAAGCAGAAAAGACGGCGATTTTCTAACATTACCTGGTCTTTTGTCTATTCTTTATCTGCCCATTTTTAGCATTATGCTGCTGCCACATGATTAGCTAAATAGGGAAATGTATTAGTGTTCCGGGCTTTCCCCCCACCCCTAACCCAATCATTGTGCACATAGCTAGTAAGCATGTTGACATCACCCATAACAAAGAGGTCAACCCCACCCTTACTCTTTGCTTATGCTTTCTCTCAATTCGTTTATAAAAGTTTGTTTTGGCAGCTTAGCTAAAAAGCTTTATTGCCATTTAGGAGAACTCTTAGTGGTAAGATCAAATGTTTTATGAATATGGGTCCAGATGTTGTTGATGGTTGGTGTTGGCTGATGGTGGCTCAGTGGATAAGGCTCTGAGTCAGTGATCAGAGGATCGGGGGTTCGAGCCCCACTCCAGACATGCTG
>JAOUQX010000035.1:14811699-14822574 GCA_028566295.1 Liobagrus marginatus
GCTGCTTTGAGACAATGTGTATTGTTAAAAGCGCTCTATAAATAAAATTGACTTGACTTGACTTATATTCAATATGCAGCATGATGCCGGTCACCACAGACATTATGTTAGCATTAAAATCTTTAAAACATTTTTAGGAGGCCACATGGGCCTTCCCATGAAACAGGGATGCATCGTCCTGCAAAATTTTAGTTTACATTGTGCGTGTTATTAATCATGCATCTAATGCTTTTGTACAGTTTAAACACCAGAAGACCAAAACAGTTCAACACACAGAATAACAGAATCTCAGCATAATGCCTGGGCATATATTGTTTTATATATTAAGCACATGGATCATAACTAAAGACGCAATATATACTACATGGTTATAGGAACACATTAAGAGTTCAGCTCTCCAGCAGCTTTCAAACCCCATGTTACTGAGATTATCATGTCCGAGAATATGGTTGTGTGACGCCATTTTAGCCTACTTTGGAGCTCGAATTTTGGGTTGGTATTTTTCTATTATTTTACTTAGGTTAGTACCTGTAGTATACTTTGTTTAAAATATGAAACCTGTATTTGTTGCTATTTTTCATTAATTAAGCAAAAATCCATATGATATCTTCCGAGTCAATAAACAAAAATTAACAGTAAACTTTGCCATAGTTTTATTCATTCAAATTGTTTATAAATATTGAGTATTGTCATGTATAAGCCATTGTCGTTAGACGAATAGTGACAGGAGTCACTACGAATACGGAACGGATGTTTAAAATTAGGGTCGGTTTTCTAAAAACTAGTAAGTGGAAAAGTTGTAAATGTCACTAATATCAATAATATTATGCGCTTGTGTGTCGTTGCCTGACGCCCGACTCTTCCGTTCTCATGGGTATGTGCTTGGCTATGAATCAGGTTTATGATATAATGTATATTTTGTAATTACTATCATTTTGGCAGCCTGCAATATGCAAATCAGCACTATGATTCTTCCTTCAGACCGAGCAGCGGTCATAAGTTCACGCCAAGGCGTGTCACAATTATAGTGTACAGCATTAAAATCACTATGCAAGCTTCCCTTCATGGTCATGCAGACTTAATTTTAAATATCTGGCTGGCTATTTATAGACAATTAGTTATGAAACTTTTACACATAGTCTAATGCCAATACTAACAGTTGTGCTGATTAACAATACAATAAAACTGTGATAAGGATAAATGTCTTATCATGGTGATTTCATGCAACTATTAACGAACGGTGATAAACAGAAACGTAAACAATGACTGTCCTCTCCTATGGATCAATAAATCTAAAAAAATAGTCCAAGTTTACCATTCTAAAATAGATTTGTCTGATGATAAAGAAATGATAGATAGATAATTAGATAATAATCAAATAGAAAGATCATATGTCAGGACCAGGCCTCTGACAGTGACAGCCGCATACATGGGTTTACTCACAAAAGACCAGATTGCCTTTAGGGCTGAAAAGTTGACATGCTCTCTGAGGTCTTCTTCAGTCCAACTGCAATGAGGTTCTAATTCTGCTCCAGAATGCAATCTCTTCATTTCGGATAACACCTTAATCAAATTCTGGACCTGTTAAACTGCTCCTATCTCCCTATCATACTATAGTATATACTACATAGACTATACATAGTACACATATACAAATCGGTATTATTGAATACATTTTGCGTAATGATGTTTTCGTCAATGTTTCCCTAATACAGTGATGCCCAATGAGTCAAGTCATCCAATGAGGTACGAGGACGCCCACTGTGTGACCCATGAGGACAAGGGCATGAAGTCAGCACTACACAGCCAGATAAGGAGACATGACTCTTAGTACGGAGGCTGCTGATAAGGGTTGTACGGATGTTACGCAGAATTAAACCCCACCAGCACCACCACTACTACCAGCACCACAGGAAAGCCATCTTCCTGACTCAAAAAAACACGGCCTATTAAGCATATGAAGATATTCTATCTTAGCCTTTTTGGACATCTAATAAACTCTAAGTACCAAAAACTACATTTACAGTTTATAATGGACAGTAACATGCAGTCAGTCACTTCAAAATGTCATCATACATACCTACCTACATACATACCTATATACATAGATAGATAGATTTAACAGGAATTAAAGTGTATACACATTCATGCACAGCCACTTTAATCACTGTTAATAACTAATATACCAGGGGTCGTGGTACAAAACGCACTGCAGTTTTTTCTATACTTTCCATAAAGGTCAAAACGATATATTCAGTGTTATCTTCATTTTAGATGTCAAAAGGGTTTTGTGGCGCCCTGTTTTTTTTTTCTGTGGGAAACGCGTCCAAATGGCTCTTTGAGTGTTTAAGGTTGCCGACCCCTGTAATATACCATTTATTCTGTTTTACAATGCTGCTGCTGCCATCATTATTTGGTACATTTCCAACATGTTACACTACGGATGGTACAATATTCTATGTATCTGTCCTGTAGCGTATTGTATTGTACTGTTGTATTGTACGGTCTGCACTTGTTGCACTTTTGTAGTCCGCCGCTCTGTGTTGTTTACGTGACTCTCTATTCTGTGTAGCACCATGGTCCTGGAGAAACGTTGTTTCGTTTCACTGTGTATTGCATCAGCTTTTATACGGCTGAAATGACAAAAAGCTTATTGGCTTGACTAGAACATCGAGAGAAAAACATTAGTTTCTGTCCTACTTCACTATACTAGAGGTTTGTTTCAGTCCAAGTGTACACGGAGAAAGATTCTTTTCAAGGCCACTTTCAGCAAGTTTTCCTAGTGTTCCTCGTAAAAGATAGCAGATAATATTTTACCAAGCACAAAAAAAGAACCCTACAGAGAAAACGATTTCTAGTGGCCAGACAGAAACCTGTGACACTGGGTTAACTGTGGTGGTTAATAAAAAAAATTGAAGAAGTAATTAAAAATGTAATTTCAGTCAAAACCCAGACAAAACTTTGTAGCTCACAGTTTATGCAAATAGTGTAGCCTGTCTGAAAGCTGCCTAAAAGTTCAAGGTTCACTTGTATCAACGACAACAAAATCAAACATTTTTATGCTTTTCTGCGAGAGAAATGGGGTTCATAAGCAAAAATAATGTTCGTAATGACAGAAAACGTTTCATAAACAAATTACTCATGGTTGTTTTTTTTTTTAACATCTTGAGCAAACACGTGAACCTAGCTGTTTCCGTACAGACATCATTCAAACTGAAAGGTGCTGTTTGAAACATTTTGCACGATGACGTCGAACCTATTTACATTACTTTCACTACTTCTCTAGCGTGAGTTATTTGAGAAGCCTCCGCCATTGTCGCTGGCTCTATGCAATGATGAGTTGGCGGAGTACATGAATGAACTTTGACACACTGACGCAAAAATGTTTTGTTAAAGCGTACACAATAACTTTGTCTAGTTCTGTAAACACCAGAAACCGAATGAGAAGTCATTCTGTATCGTGTATGGGTTTTGTTTTTAGGAAAACTAGCAGCTTGGCGAACCCACACAGCGTTGCCTGTGTTACCTGGCAAACAAGCCGGCATCCGTTAAACTCAAGGTCTACCGGCAGGACATAGCATTTAATTCGATTTAAATTAAACGAATTGTAGACTACACCTTGGTATTTTAGACAACTGAAAGAGTTATTTATTAAATATCAATAATATGAATAAAATTGTAGAGTAATTAATAAAATAACCTGGCGTTACATTCAGTTAGCTAGCTAGCCATTTTAAATCTAACGTCACTGACGTTAGCTGCATGTTAGCAAGCTACTGCACAAGCGACAGTCATTTATCCTATCATATGACCTGGCTGTTAGCCGACTAGCTACACGAACCCCTGTGTTTAATTACCAAGCAGCAACATGAAATTAAAAAAAACACAGCAAATCTACTATTTGGACCTATTTCTACTATTTACACAATACAAACTGAAAATCTACACACGTGTACGATTGTTATTCACCTTATTTGAAGACGCTGTAAATAAGCGGGGAGATGAGATGCTGTTTTGTTTTGATGTTGCGCTTTCTGTTTAGCTTCCTCGATGGTAATGTTAGTTACCATGTCATTTCAGTAGCCCAAAAGCCAAGTCGATCTTCTTTAGAAACAAACGAAATAAGTGTTGTTGGTCGCTTTTTTCTGACTAAATCAGAACACTGTTTATGCGCTGTAACCAGAGTCGCACAGCGATACGCTGAAGCAGCGGCTGTGAGGCGCTGTGAAAGACCCTTCCCATGATTCTTCGCGGCATCACATTCTCATGCGCGTGGCTGACCTGTGTACTGTACGGCTTTACTGTTTACACACACATCCTTGTGCTGTGATTATAACATACGCGTGCCAAAAATAACGAGAATTTTATTCAAAATGACAAGCCAAAATAAAAGACCGACTCTAAATATACACCCGTATTAAGTATGTATTATTCGGTATCATCATTAAATAGTATTAATAATTAAATTATTGTTTTTACTTGTTTTCACACAATGATAACAACAGTACTGAACTGAACGCTGTCAATAACGGAATTGTACTCCATCCTTCCTTGCACACAAAATAAATTAATGTTTATTTCTACATCAATATAAATAGAGGGGTCGGAAACGTGAAGAAATAAAAAATGAAAGGTAATGTGCCTTTTCGATGTATTTGTTATATAAAAGCTTTGATCAGGTAACAACCTGATATTGAACATAAAAATAATTCGGCTTTAGAATGTTTAAAAATATTATTCAAAATTTTTAACTGTCTAAGTGTAAAAATAAATATCTGTGCTACTTTAGTGTATTTTAGATATTATGTGTGGAGTGGTTAGTCTGACAGAAAGAAGATCATGGGTTCGATTCTCACCCAGGGTGTTTCTGTGTGGCGTTTTCATGTTCTCCCCGTGCTTGCGTGGGTTTTCCCTGGGTACTCCGGTTTCCTCCCACGTTCAAACACATGTCATGGGGTATAGGCGAATTCTCTACTCTAAATTGTCCATAGGAGTGAATGTGTGTGTGAATTGTTGTCTGTCTCTAAGTGTTAGTCCTGCGATTTACCGGCGATTGTACCCCGCCTCACGCGCAAAAGTTAGCTGGGATAGACTCCACCCTGAACAGGATAATGAATGAATGAATATAAAATTAATTCACTTCACCTTTAAGCACGATTCCCTCTTCTCGTACGATGCAGTGCATTAAAGGCTGCATGCAATTTGCGAAACATGCAGAAGACGGCGCCATATATTGGTGGATCCGATATTCTAAATCTGATATCCAATAATAAAAAGAAATATTATTATATAAATATCAGACTTATATATTATTATATAAATAGTCAGAGTTTTGCATTAGGGTTATCTGTAAATATTACTTTCATCAGTATTGATTTTAAGCACTGTTAAAGCCTATAGGTAATGCTCAATATGTTAAAGGCATCTTTAATTTGTAGCTAATTACATAGACATCATTGCTAGAAGCATTAGCTAGCAAACTACTGAAGCAGCTAATGTTACTTTCTGTAAATAATGTTAATAATCGACAGCTTATGTTAGCTGAGTCTATATAATTAGTTAACACAGATCCTGTAAAAGGGAAGTTCTTAGCCGTGGAACGTTGTCAGATTTCGTTGTGCCATTTGTGGACATGTAAACTAATTACTCAGGGAGCTTTTCTCCATAAACTAATTGTTTCTGAAGTAGCTATATGCTATCTAATAAGTGTCATTAATTTCAAAACAGTGTTACTTTGTTACAACAGTGTTATTAATTACAAGAGTGTTACTTTGGTTCAACAGTGTTATTAAATTTAGCTGCAAGCAGCAATTATCGGGGTCAAGCAAGATTCGTAGCCTTTGTAGTAATAAAAGATTTACATAAAACACACTTTGAAACTAATATTTCTCTCACTTCTGATTCTTCGGCCCATGATGGCAAGCAAGAACTCCCTGAGGTGATGCTAGGATTAAACCGTGAGAGGAACCAAACTCAACGCGAAACCCATCCTCATCTGGGTAACAGCATAGGGTGCGCTATAGATGATGTCCAGTCTAAATAAGTTTATATCTAGTAGAGTTCTGACTGGGAGATTTTGAGCAGAACATAAATCAGCAGAATTCTAAGTTGATTACAGGTTCAGCACTGAAATGTTCATTGCAAAGTTAGAATGTTCAATGTTTCAAATTTAAGATTAGTTAAATCAATCACAGGCGAATGGATGAGTACCATGTTAGATGTCATTTTGAACCTGCAATCACTAAGTTACACAACCTTTTATTTTATTTGACATAACTTTAGTTTAAATGTACATTCTGCATAAAAAGACTAATATAATAAGCCGTCGATGCCTCGCCAAACTGGTTGTGTGAACGACAAAATTGTTTTTTTGCATTGCAAAGCTTTATTTCTGGTCATCACATAACACTGTCTTTTGGTTTCAGTCATTAAGACAAATGCAGGGTGACATTTGACCGTCAGCATGGAAAACAGATATGCACAGACAGCCAATACCCGCAAAGGCTTTTTGCTTTATACAGACTGTCAAAGTATTAAAGCACATCCATATAATACTAGCGTAAATTAAAATCCAGCTACAGATTTAGTTAGGAGACGTTACACTACTACAACAGGCTGTCCTTATTATTGAATCATTTCCTAAAGTTTCCTTTTCATACTACTGTATTATGATTAACACTTTTAAGCAAAAAAGCGTTTCTTAGCTGTGATCTTTCTCAAGATCACTGTACCTTCTGTCATAGATTGATAACATGGATTGATAATATTTCAGTTAAAACAGGAAATAACAGACACAAATAACACAAATAACGTTTAAAACATTAAAGGCACATGCTAGTGCATGGTAACATTTGAAGCATTTTATTTCAAATCATGTTTACTTTTTCTCGCTTGAGCTAAAGTTTCAGAGCTGCTGTGAGTTCAGATTACCACACTGATCATGACTGATATGTTTGTAATTCACTCAGATGTTTATGATTAGTAAAAAAAATGGCGACAGCTTGATCATGTAGCTGTGTTTACAACGTACGGTGGTTGCACATGCTTTGGATTAAAATGCTTTAGGATGTACACTGGTCATCTCATGACCGCCCCTCTCCCGTTCAGCTTTCGTCACTTTTCTACTCTTTCTTCTCAGCCTCGTCCTCTGGGATGTAGACGCTGACGGTGAACTCGCCAGCCTCGGTGCCATATTTATTCTTCACCAGCAGGGCATATTTTCCTGAGTCGGAAGAACCGACGGCTGCGATGTTGATGCTGGCAAACTTGCCGTGCTCAAACTTGAGCGTGATGTGATCACCAGGAACCAGCGCTTTGTCATTCTTCTGCCAGCTGACTTCAGGCATAGGATCACCCCACACATTGCCAGTGAGGTTCAGAGACTGAACGAAAATAAAGGAAAAGAATATGAGACACCTGAAATGGTCTCTAGCAAATTGAGGCCCTTTTATCGGATTAGTCTAACTGAAAAGTCATTTTCTGAAGTCTAAACATTAGTTTGGCCCAAATTGAGTTCTGTTTGAGTTCTCTTCACATTCTGCATGCATAAATGCTCTCAAGCTCACTATTAAACATAGACTAGCAGCTTTAGCATTATCTGTTTGTCTGCTTTGTTGCATTCTATGGGGTAGGAGAGTTCGGAGAGGCTACCAATAGCAAGCTAGCTTTGAAAGCCAAAGACCTGGCCTCCCTGCATAATCACTTTTTAAAGTCATGCCTCCTCCAAAACACATGAACATGCTCAGGCAGAGCAGAAGCTCAAACGACAAGATGAGAGATATTTAGATTAGCTCATGTTTAATTCAGCGGTGAGTAAATATTACAGTACAAAGCGAATAATATTGCAATAACCAACGTAATCTACTTTTAAAAAATGTAAAAACAGGTGCAAGTTTATAGCAGGAACGCGCTGATTGCCGCTGAATCCCCGACCCTCTGATCACTGACCCGGTGCCTTATACCATTGAGCTACCATCACCCATACAGGCAGGTAGGACAGCCTATTGTAATGTTCAGACCGAACGTTTTGATTGGACGAGGTTTTTTGGGTCCTACACTTCCACAGACGATATAAATACATTTAGAGCACTTAACTCTTACCTATCGAGAGTTAATGAGACTTTCAACCAGCATAACAAAAAGTGTTTTGGAAAAAATCTCTCAGAAATATCCTACCGTGCCTTTAAAAAAGGCTGATCATTTAAGCCTTCTGAAATAGAGTAACCTTTTTCCACAACCACAGGAAATATCTTCCGTTATGGCTGTTTAACCTTTTACAACCAGGCGTCCACATATGTGGACATACAATGCAGGTCAAACCAAAGCTCGGTTCTTAGGAGGTTAAGAAATGAGAAGCTCCTCACTGCTGAAACAAAAACCACTGCAGCTGTTACCTGACAGAAAGCAAGCTTTATGATGGTACAAGTGTTTTATTTCTCTTATAATCACAGCAATTTCATAATAAACTATATGCATTTTGAGTTAAATTAACACTTTAAAAATCAGTTTATTATTAGCCTTATGCTTTTTGGTGCATCAACTATGCAAGTCCTTGCAAAGGAGCTGTTACTATAGAAACAGCAATGTATTAGCTTGTGCAGTTTAATATTAAACTGTTGAAATATCGCTGTGACAATTCTCAGCAATTACTTAACAGAAAACTAATCGCACCATCTGATCAATCAGATTTGTTGATTTACAATGTAATAGTGAGATATAATTTGATATTGATATTGCCATTAGTAGCCATAATGCCAGAGGATGTATTACCTTCCCTTCCTGGATCGTGACCACATCTGGCAGGCCCCCAATCACACGTGCTCGGTCTTTAAGAAAAAACAGAAGCATTGAGTAACTCTTGGTAACTCACTGTGAAATATTTTAGAATTTTGACCCTTGATGCAATTAGAACTTCAACAACAACAAGTGGGGTCACGACAGAGCCTATAGGCTCTAAACATTCCCACGCCATTTAAATAGGAGATGCACACTAGACAAGGAAGTACGGAAGGAAGATGGCTTGAAATAGCATTTTTCATGCTTTCAGAAACAAACTGTCTCCAGGAAAGAACACGTCTATGACAGCAGAGACAATCACTTACTTCTCTCTGCAATAGCTGCAGCCCTGAGGAAGGAAATGGATAAGCAGACTGTTAGTGCAGGCTTTAAATAGCATCACAGCCTGTTAAGGAGATATGGTCTACTTCCATACAGCAGTGTCAGAAAAAGCCGGAGCCAGTAACGTCATAAGGATGTACTTAGATGTAATTTTCTATTTTAGGACTTTGGTAGGAGTATTTTTTCTTGTCTGTGCTCATAGAACATTATGCATATGAATGCATATGTAGTGAATGACATGTAGAAACAGGATACAGATCATTTATTATATCATGTTTTATGTACTCACTTCAGTCTCTGGAATTCTGAATAAGCCTCTTCCCATGCTTTAATAGAATAAAATGAAATAAATGTTAAATACAAATGTTTTGTGCTTCAAGAGAATATTTTAGCAGAAAAAGATAAGTGTAGACTAATAATAAAATCCAGTCTAAACCTGACCGTTCACTCACAATAAGACACAAGCAATGTGGCTACAGAACACTTGAAACACCTGGGGCCTTTACCTTGGCCGGTGAGGTCAAGCACTCTTCTGACACTGCCTTCGCCGGCGAAGATGTCGATGGCATATTTGCCCTTGTCCTTGTCAGTGGGATCGTTGATTTTCAGCCACAGCTGCTCTCCCTCGACTCCGCATTGCACTTTGCCCGAGTATGATATCTTGGCATCTCTGAACGGCCACAAATAAGTATAAGTCAGAGGAGACTTTTAGGTCTACCAATCTCATGGAAATGCATAGAAAATACTGCTACAGTCCAACACTATGTGCTGACATATAGGTGGGGAAAAACTGCCCGCATTTACAGATGCATGTACAGACTTGCATTGCAGGTGCTTCATTGTATTCTTTGCAGTTCATGTAGCAGACTGCAATGCACAAGACACACAACTCTTTAACAAATTCACTTAGAAAGACTTCCTCTGCCAGCTGCACTCTCAAAAGACACGTCTAATTTTATACTCTGCTCATTTATTTAAATATATTATACGGCCAAATGTTTTTTAGCACCTGACCTGAGCACGGCTGTGGGGATTTGCTTGGTCAGCCACTACAGTATCACTGAACTCAGGCACTATTGTTGAAGGTGAAGTAAACGTTTCAGTGGGGTTGAGGTCAGGGCTCTGTGCCGGACGCTCGAGTGTTTCTAAAATGTAGCACAACGTGTCCTCATTGAGCTCAGGAGCTGTGTGCACAGGGGCATTGTCATGCTGGAACAGGGTTTGGGTATCTTAGTTAAAGCGGAGCAATAATGGAATGCTACAACATACAAAGGCATTCTGGATAACTTTGGGGCAACTGCTTGAGATGACATAGTTATGGGTGTGCTGGTAAGGTGTGAAAACCAGAGAGCTATTCACATTTCATGGGTGGTTTGGTTATGCAGGATGTCACAAAGTTGCTTCACATGGGTTTCTTCCTGGTTCCTGGCTGGTAGTTGGACTGCTGCTATAAAATCTAGTATTTTGCTAACTATACTTTATGTTTACATCAATAAAATTTTTTCCCATAATGCACTTTACTGCACTAGGAATAGTATTGTACAGGTATGCACTGTCTGTATTGCACTGTTTGCACTGCACCGCATGTAGGAAGGTATGCACTGCATACGCTTCCATGTATTCACTTTATGTAGTGCTGCGTAGTGTATTTAGTTCCATGTTGTCTCTGGTAGTTCTACACTTTATGTATAGTAAAATATCCCACCCGCTGACAGTAATATATCCCACCCGCTAACAGTAACATATCCCACCCCCGAA
>JAOUQX010000035.1:14862425-14873600 GCA_028566295.1 Liobagrus marginatus
TACCTTACGTTCCACGCCCCCTGTACATTACGCCCCACGCCCCCTGTACATTACGTACCACGCCCCCTGTACATTACGTACCACGCCCCCTGTCTTACTGTCAAAAGCTGTCAATCTCTTGTTAATTTGCACATATTTAGGCTATGGTGTAGGATGGCTAGACAGAAGACCTTTCTCACACAAAATATTCTGATTTTATGAGACTAAGGTAAAGTTTCGGGCATCATTTTGAAAGCATTGCTTTAAAAAGAAATAGAGCTTATCAGCCAAAAAACAACTAGTTTTCACGACGATGCCAGGTAATGACACTCAACCTGGGACTGAGGCTTTAGAAAATATAGAGGGCAATCGTGTATAGCTCCTAACATAAATGTATTGACATAAAACCTACAGGCCAAGTTTCACCTTCCAGAAAAATATCAGTATTTCAGAAATGATCTAATAAGAGCCCTAAAACGCCACCTCATATTGACAAGCTGAACACAATACAAGAGTCATGCACAGGAGAGACCCTCATAGTTGAATAAATCTGGAGTATTTCTGCAATAGAGAGTAAAATATAACTGCAGGTTTGATTAAAGGAAGGCTAAACTGATAGAAAAACCTGCTATTTGAAAAGCAGTCTGTATTTGTCCACTGTGTTTAATTATCCTCTCAGTATTACCAGCACAAGCTCACTTTTTCACTGTTCTGAGTTGTGGGCAGCCTTGATGGTATCCGTGCTTCAAAACCAGACGGTGTTAAATGACACTAAAACCAGGACAACGCAACACTAAGCACTAAAGTGATGATTAGGCACATTATTTACTAGGTTTATATAACTTATAAGGGATAAAATATTGGTGGAATAACACAAAACAAAGCCAGGCTAAGCTAAGCTGTACTGTTAATACACATGAGACTGGCAGAAAGGAACATCTGAGCACAGTGGAAAGAAAAAATATATAGAGTGGCGGCTGTCACCTTGAATTATGGCAAAAATGTATTTTTGAGGGAGCCGTGCTAACATATTAATCTGGCACATTGAAGTGCAGCTAAAGGGAATGGCTAAATTGAGACTTGCAGTAAGGCGATTTGACAGGCTGTTTAAAAAGATGCCCTGTGTCAAGAGGAAGGCCTGTGTGGGAGAGAGGGAAATTGGAGATTTCAAACATCACTTAATCAGACAGTTACTAATTATTTGCACAAGTTAAAAAAGTTAACTCTAGAATCAGGTAAGAAAGCATGCAGTGTGCCACGTGGCACCGAAATCTAGAGAAAAGCCTACAATTAGTCACGCTATTCAATAGCAGCTGAAACTGAAAACATCCTCTTGAAATTTTTTTTTCAGAAAATCCAAAAGTTTTTCCATTTCCAGTAACCTTACTGTATATAAAGTACAGTGCAAAATTCTTAGGCCCATGCAAATAAGTGTTGTAGAGCAAAACCGCTGGGAAAAAAAGAATTTATAAAAGAATTTTCAGTAAAAAACAGCAAGAAGTAATTTTTACAAGGCAATTCAACTAAAAGGAAAGTCTTTAATATGTTACTGATATGTAACATTCAGTTATTTTGTAAAAAAAAAAAAAAAAAATTTTTTATACTGACTCAATAAGGCAGGATTCCTAAAATAAGATAATAACAAAACAGAAAGCATCATTTTAACGCAGGCTCCGAAATGAAAGCCAGGTAAAAAAAAGATCGTAGGTCGATGGAATGAAGTGCAAAATTTAATTGGACATGGACAATGAATTCATTACCACACACTAATGCCTGTGATGGCTTCCAGGTATGGGAGCTATATCAAATATTGTCACACTCATTAGTCCAACGTATGAATCAAAGAGAGAGAGAGAGGGAAGAACAGCCATTTTCCTTCCTTCTAGCTCTAAAGATTTAATGTAGGTCCGCCTTTCACAAGATGGTACTTGATAATAATAACTGACAACATAATCGGATTTTGCCAAGCCTACAAGATACTGCAGGTATAAAAGAGCTGGCGTGGATATGCAAAATGAACTGCCATTCATTGCAGCAGCTAAACAGGCAAAATGATTCAAAAGCCCACTGTTAGCATTCTGGATCTTGAAGAAGAGAAAATAATAGGTGTGCTTTGTGTTTTCATAATGAAGCCTCTGGAAATGCATGATGGTGTGCGAGTGCCAGTTTTCAGAGATGGAAGCGCAAGAAAGGAAAAGTTTGGGGGGGGGAATAATAATAAGCCTTAACCCATAGTGAAAGCTTTAAATGTTTTTTTATAAACATCCACCTGCGTGCATGTGAAGATGAAAGAACGTTTAGGTAATTAATTAATGTCAGAGAAGAGAAAGTGTCAATAAGTCTAATATATCCGACAATAAGGTGTACTTACAATGCTGGGGTGTAAAGTTGTAGCTAGGGGATAAAGAAATGCTCAATAAATCCCTACTAAAGATTCTTTATCTGCCAATCGCCAGTACACAGTTAGTGTTACGCGGTGAAGATGCCAGAAAAGGAACAGACTGCGGATTGGTTTTTAAAAATCCCCCAAATACTAAAAAACAGGATTTTACAGTCCCCTGCATAGAGGTGCTGCTCACAGAAAGGTCACACAATTCTCTTGATTTTCTGACAAATCTACTGCAAAAGCAAATAAAGAGCTTACTCACTGCCCTAGTCACACCAAGTCTTAATTACGACTTCACATCATTCTAACGTAGATAGCGAGCTATGCACATTCTTTAGGTTACAGATGTTACAGCCGGTAAGAGTGCTGTTTGATGATTACAGTGTCTGTTTACACCATGTCAGTGATTTCTACTTTACTAAACTACTATCCAATGTATCGGTCACGTAGCTTTATCATAACGCTTTCGTGTACCCCTGGAGAGTTCCAGGTGGTAGAAGTGTGCGTACCCTAAAAGCAGCCAGGATGATGCGAGTGACCTTCTCTTTGACGGATTCCTGCAGAATGTCGGATAGGGCGGGCACCACATTATAGCGGCGCAATTGCTCACACAGCTGAGGACTGAAGGCCAGAAGCCAGACGCAGAAGATCATCTGGTATTGCAGCTGGAAGCCACACTTGTTACTCAGCACGGACGTGATGCTGTAAGACACACACAGCATATTCATGACGCTCGTTTTATGTCGCGCGATCTACATCACGCATAATTGTGCAAATGTTGTGTGGAATGCAGTCTGAAACGATGCGTATGGAGGAGTGTGTTTGTGACGTTTGAATTGCCGAATTAATGAGGCTAAACATAAACAATTATTGTTGGCAAACGAAATGATTTGCATGCATCAGTCAAAACAACACACTATTTCATTTTAAAGTCGGTGGACTCTTTTAGTCTCCTCCAGGCTAAATACATCAATTGCAAAAAGACCTTAACGACTTCCTGAATCTTATTAAAACATTGAAATGACCTATTTACATTTTAAGTCTTGAGTCTTACCAGTTCACACCGTCAGCTTCGACCCAGGCGAACCTGTACTCATTCACTCTCAGCATCAGCTGCAGGCAGCCAGCGACACACTGAACATACTGCGAGCTCTGTGTGTTGGGTCGGGAACACAAACGCACATACACAATCACAAATTAACATTTACATGAAAACAAGAGAGACGGGACAAAACAGTCAGAAGATGAGCAGCATTAAGCATACACAAAAGCAAGGGAAAGGGTGTATGGGATAAGAGCCTCCAGTGTAGGAGTTAGGGAACTCATTGAAACAAAGCCACCCAAAGTGATACAATCCTTTCGCATTTGTTTATGCACGTGCAAGACCTTGGGAGTATCTAAAACATGCTAATTTCGAGAGGGAGAGAGGTGATCCCACAATGCAGCCGAAACAAGCCAGCCGTGTCTGCATCCTGGATGGAGAAAGGTTAGTGGAGGGTCTGAGAGAAGAAATAAGGTTCAATTCATCATTGCTAGAGAAAGGGAGATAGCAGAGAGAGAGCGAGAGCGCGCGAGAGAGAGAGATAGAGAGAGAAAATGAAAAGGAGGGAGACAGACGGGAAAAGAGATATATTGCAGAACAGAATGAAGGAATTATGCCGAAATGCTGAAAGCTCAAGAAGAAAGAGAGAGGGAGTGAAGAAGAGCAAATTAGTGAGCTCAGATTTTGTGAGTGCTGACAGGAAATTGAATTAGGGATGTATCGGCTTGAAATCAGACCAGCATATTAAAGAATGGGAATGAACCTTTTTTTTTTTTAATCTGTACGTTACAAATACTAATTTCTTAGTTAACCAGTGGAACATTGAGAACTCAATCTTCCCTTATTTATTTAACGTGCATGGACAGCATCAGATGTATAGCCCTCAAAAGCACCGGGTGTGCTTATTTAAATTTGAACTAGCCGTAGAGATAGAAGAAAAAATTAGGTAGAGATGAGTACAAGACATATGCAGGAGAGGTCAGTTAATGCCACGCTGAGCACAGATACCCCTCTGAAAGCTGACCAAGACCTCTATGTTACATACTCACTTCACTGGGAGAGATGGTTCCTGTTCCTGTTTCTGCACCTGTACCATGTAGTTTCTAACAAAAGATAACACAAAAGTAAAGAAAAGCATATGTGCCGAGATAGTGACTTAAAAGTTGAATCCTTGAGCAAAATTCAAACTGTAAAGCTGGGCATTGAGGAAATCTGTAAGAGTTGTACACAAAGCTAGTATGGAAGAAAAAACAGGGGCTGAGGATCTTGCACCACAGCGTCGACACAACTGGAACAGGCACGGTTACTTGATCGTTTATATAATCGCTAGCGTGTACAAGATGAATGGAATTACGAGGTATCAATAGGTAGCCCGTTTTCCATACAGGCACAAGAAATTATACTTAATGTAGGTAAGCAAAATTATAATTAAGATTGTTAGAAATCGTGGCAGATATCAGATTTTGATCAGGTCAATTACGCTCGGAGAGCATCTTTGAGCGCGACAACACCACAGCTTGAAAGGTCAAATGTTAGAAGAAAATTTTTGGCCTCCCCCCAATCGATGAGGCACATACGATATGACATTACCAGGAGAGGAAAAACGACTACGTATTCAGTCTTACTTTACATACTATTTGTATTAGTTGAGATAAGGAGCTCAGCACTTGCCATGTTTGTTAGCTTTCTGCTCTGCTAGCTTTGTGAGTAGTCATGATGTATGACGGTAGTCGAAGCGCTATACAATTGCAGAGAAACCGAAATGTAGCTTTAAAAGCTCAGGTATTCTTTTTAAAAGAGATTCTCAGTCTAGTGTGTTAAAACGTTCTTGACTGGAATGAGGTGTTTTATTAGCATAAATGAAACGCTAAGTGCTTTCTGTTGTAACAAGCCCTGCATATGGGCGGAATACAATGAAAGCTTCGAGGTAGAAAAGCCCCAAACGGCACTTTTTCCTCTTGATTAAAGCTACTTTTATTTAAGTGATATGAATTGCACGCGTTACTTTTCCTAACGTTAATAAACTGCTGTACAAAGACATGGGGAAAACTAACATTATAAATTGTCCATTATGCTTGCTTGAGTATTATATTACATTAAATTTGCATGAGTATTATACTTTTACTTAAATAGCCCAAAATACTTACAGTATAAGCCAGTTTCTACCGGGTTGCCATTAACAAAAGGTTTTATATTAAGCTATAGCAACTGTAGAAACAAAGGGGCTTTTCTTTATTACAGTGTTCTACTCCAACCTGCTACTAAAAGCAACATAATGCACATCACTAATGGAACAGGTCATTCCGCTTCTTTAGTTTATTCGTCTAAAAAACATAATGCACGCCTAACCATAGACAAATCCGAACCGAGCTCTAATCCAAGGTTCTCTAGGTGAGAACAAGGCGAAATAACTATTTCAGTGAAGTGAACCAAATAAACCATCCAACCTCCATTAGCAAAACAGAGTGCATTCTAACTAACAAATATCATCAGCATGATTCGGATTTGGGTGCTAAGGGGGTTTGATTGTGAAGGGAGAATGTGTACATAATAGATTTCGCCTCGGCTGCCACTCTGGCATCAGCACAAAATAATTAGCTGTGGCGTACACCAGAATGCACATTTTACACCTGAATACACTTTATGGTGCAGTCATTTCACTCGAGCCTTGAAATATCAATACTACTTTGAAGCCACTTGGGATAAAACGAACAGGGGTTTACAATGGCAAAACCTGCCATTCTAGAAAGACATGACATCTAGCAACACTTCAAATTCAGTGAAAGGGCAAATCCATCAAACATGAAACGGATTGTGTGTAGTCAATTTGATTCTGAATGCGCCGATATGTTCATCGTGTGGAAATAACCCCATTTATGTCATGTAAACTATGGGAGCTAGCAATAGCACACACACTCTCGCGCATGCACCCTCTCGCGCTCTCACGCGCATGCGCACTCGCACTCTCGCGCACGCACGCACACACACAGACACAAACACACACACACAACTAGATAAATTAATACCGTTGTATAAATCATCTAATATACTGTATGTTCTTGTCTTATAGCAGAACAAAAACATGTATGTGTTTCTACCTGGGAGCTAAGCTGAGTCTTGGTCCAGTTGAAGTAGTAGTTCAGGTCACTCCCTTCCATCAGATCCCGGCCCCAAGCCGCCAGCTTGGCAATGATCCTGGCAGCCTGGAAAAAGAGAAAAACATCTGTGATATCACAGTATAAACTCTATGGGTTCTAAATAAATATATTAATATATGTAGCCCTGCGATTAACTGGCAATTGTCCAGGCTGTACCCAGCCTCACGCCCTAAGTTAGCGTGTAAGCTCCACCGCTGCCCTGAAAAGAATAAGTGGTAGACAAAGTGTTTGTGGCAGCAACCAGGTGAGGAGTACAAAGACAAGTGTGTGTTGCCTACAGTCAAGCATGGTTGTGGGAGTGTCATGATCTGGGGCTGCATGAGTGCTGCCGGCACTAAGAAGCTACAGTTCATTGAGGGAACCAGGAACGCTAACATGTACTGTGACGCACTGAAGCGGAGCATGATCTCCTCCCTTCGGAGACTGGGCCAAACACACCTCCAAGATGACCACATCCTTGTTAAAGAAGCTGAGGATAAAGGTGATGGACTGGCTAAGCATGTCCTGGGAGCATCTGTGGGACATCCTCAAACGGACGGTGGAGGAGCGCAATGTCTCTAACATCCACCAGCTCCGTGATGTCGTCATGGAGGAATGAAAATGGATTTCAATGGCAACTTGTGAAGCTCTGGTGAACTCCATGGCCACAAGGGTTAAGGCAGTGCTGGAAAATAATGGCGGCCACACAAAATACTGACACTTTGGGCCCAATTTGGGCATTTTCACTTAGCGGTGTGTGTGGAGTTATTTTGAGGACACAGAAAATTTACAGTAATACAAGCTGTACACACACAACTTTACACTGTAGAAAATGTCATTTCCTCAGGTGTTGTCACATGAAAAGGTATAATAAAATATTTACAAATATGTAAGATACTGTATTTATATATACACACACACGGCACAAGCATTCTGTATATGCTAGGCAAAGTCTTATTCCTGATTAGGGAACAGAGCCAGTCACTCCAATGCTTTGAATTACAACAGTTAAAGAAGATAAAGGGCCTGGCTTTGAATCTGAGAAGAAATACATACTACCACTTACATATATTTAAGCTGGGAATTAAATACAGCTGATCAAAGTAAGCACACATTCAATTATTACTTAGACACATCATTGGCAATATTAAACTGGAAACTAATCCATTGAAATATGTACAGCTTGGATATTAACTGGTTCAAAACATGCAATATTTCATACACAAGGATTTCAATGGGAAACTGCAAAAACTGACTAAGGTGTAAAAGGCCATATGGATTTCGCCACACTGCTGATCTTGACAAGTTAAAAGCAAGCAATGACTGAACTGATTAAAAAAAACTCTGTCTGTTGCTAAGTAACAGAAATAAATCAAATACCACCAAAAAAATCTAATCCACTCCTCAAGATATAAAGGGTTCTCCTACAACTGTTGTGGATACCTTGCACCTTTTACACCATAACTGGTGGGGACTAAGTGCACGTCAAGTGGAGACAAGTTGCAACCTCAATGGGGTTTTTTTTGTTTTTCAAATCACCCTCTGCGCCGGTTGCCTTCGATTCACCTCACGCCGTGCACACGGCCCGAGGCACTTGTTACGATTGGTCATAGACAAAGCTGCCGCTTCCGATTTGTGTTCAGCAGAATTTTGTGGTTGCAATGGGGGTCAAGTTCGGTCAATGACCATTAGACAGTGTGTATGCTACAAAAGAGCAAGGCAGAAAATGTTAAACTCAAAGGATACTTAGAACACTGGAAGGAATTTTTTTTCCCCAAAAGGAGCTCGTTACGTTTCAGCGGATCGAGACTTCAAGTCAGGGAATATTCATTTAAAGGGAGAAAACATCCTTGCTGCTGAAATACAAGCTTTTGTACATAGTAGGGAAATAACAAGTGGCGCTAAACCAATCATAGAAGTGAGTATTCTTCAATGCGGCCCGCCCATAAAAAACATTTGTTTACTTACTGATTTTGATTTTACTTAATGTAAAAATCACACAATCAGAAATGAACCACAGACAATAGTATAAAATGATACATTTATGTCCCCTGAAAAAATCTATTGAATTTTGTTAAAAATATTCTGAGAATTGGCAGCACGGTGGTAGAGTGGTTAGCACTCCTGCCTCACAGCAAGAAGGTCATGGTTTCGATTCCCACCCAGGGTGTTTCTGTGTGGAGTTTGTATCTTCTCCCTGTGCTTGCGTGGGTTTTCCCCGGGTACTCCGGTTTCCTCCCGCCTCCAAACACATGAGATTGGCAGTAGGTGAATTAACTACTCTACATTGTCTATAGAAGTGAATGTGTGGCATTGAATGAATGAATATTATGAGAATTCAATCAAATAAAAGCATGAATCCAGTCTCAGGACCAGAACTGAACTGTGACCAGGGCGTATTTTTCTGAAACTACTTAAATAAAGAAAATTGCATGCAAAGTATAAACAAACAAAAACACTGACTGACTCGAGGCTAAAGAAACAAACCCGGGCCATTTCTCTGGGTTCTAATCTTATTTACTCTTGACCTTTAAAAAAAAAATCAATATCAGTAAGAGTGCTTTTTTATTTTCTCAGAGACAGGAAACGACCCGCATACTGCAAAACAGTAAGATAGAGCCAAAACATTTTGTTTGATTATTTTCAGAAAAACGTTTGCCATATTGTGTTTAGTTTGGTAATATTTACAAGCGCACGTAGCATTAGCCTCATGGCCTAAATGATGCAGCATTGATCTCGCCTGCATGCTTCTGAAATTGGCGAAACTATTTTCCTATTTGTGAACATAACATCGAAGAATTGCAGACTAACAAAAGCACACACACAGACATAAACCCACGTGTGCACACAAACTTTTGAACCTTCATTACTACCTAGCATGATCATGAGTGACTCCCGTCAGTCGTATGAGGGGGAAAATGTAATGCAGGTTCGCCTAATCTTGTCAGATGGCACCTTTTACCTTGCATATGTCATGTGACTTAATAATAAAGGACAGCTTCAGCGAGTAATTAGAGCAGATACAATTTTCTCCCAGCAGAACGTCCGGCAGCAGTTAAGGAAAATTCATTTTGAGCGTCTAATTGCCGTGGTGTTTGCTTTAATAACAACTTACCATGTGAACGGTGAAAAGGTCTTGGCGGTTCAGCATGGGTAGAAAATATGACCATGCTGTGTTTTTCGTCTTCTTGGCATAATCGAAGAAAATGTTGACACGCTGATGATTTTCCTGAATTTGGGAGGAAAAGTACTTCTCTTTAGAAACGTGTGGTTAAATGGTCTTAAATATATAAGTTCATATTTCTGTCTTTGACAGTTTAATTTTATTAGGTGCATGATGTTCTCATTGTCAAAGCTATTCACAGAGAACTTTGCTAGTCATGGATGTAAAGCATGGTTACTGGTTTAAGTAACTGCTTAATCCAGACTAACTATTTTCCGTTGCACTATATTGAGTACCACAAAAACCACAGCTCACTGGTGTTGTT
Source organism: Liobagrus marginatus (assembly GCA_028566295.1). Taxonomy (NCBI): domain Eukaryota; kingdom Metazoa; phylum Chordata; class Actinopteri; order Siluriformes; family Amblycipitidae; genus Liobagrus; species Liobagrus marginatus. The sequence continues at coordinate 14,872,458 of JAOUQX010000035.1, forward strand.
TTGGGAAACATTAACAGACATTTTTCTTAGACAATGTTAGACGCCTGCACTAAAGGAAATGAGCAACGGTCAACGTCCATCGTACACATTTATTCTACACTTTAACGTACGGGTGTGTGTGTATTATACCTGCAAAGTGTCATCGATCAGGGTTAAGATGTACTGAACTGTCTGTTCCTTTGATATATGAGTCATTAGGTTGAGGAAGGTCTTTGCACACTGCAAAAAACAATAATAGCAAACCAAAGGATTCAGTACTGTATACAATTACTGTAAACAATTAAACTATAACTGAAAGCGTAACAGCTAAAAGAAAAAACAATTGGCATTCAATAATTTGACTCTTACTATCAAGTTTTTAATTACGGCATAAAATACTCGAATCATTAGAATCTGGGGAAACAAAGGCAGCGAACATTTAATTATAACCTACCTGGTGTCCTTCATTTGTTAGAATTGTCTGCTTCTGCTCCGAATGAGCCACTTCAAACTTCTTGATGAACTCACAGTCTTCTCCCGAGATCATTTGGCCCCTAAAGAGCAGTAAGTAAATAAATCCTCTAAAGGTAATTTATATACGGTAATTATGTGTGTAAAAACATGAACCGACTATATTTTCTGTGACTTGATAATACTTGACTTGATAATAGATATTCAACGGGCTGTAATGAACAAAGATTCCGCAAGGATCACAATGGCAGAGGATCTAAGCTACAACTTAGTTCTGGTTGAATCTTTCAGGAAGTCAGTGACGCAAAACATACAGCCAAAAGGTTCAGAGAATAAACTTAAGGAAGCTTAAGCTTTTGGTCATGTCCATTCTAGTCTCATGACCTACAATTCTTCAGACACTTGTGTGGGATAAAGTGGGTAAACAAGTGTGTGGCTAAAGAGCTTATTTATTCATTCATTATCTAGCGCTTATCCTGTTCAGGGTCGTGGGGGCGCTGGAGTTTATGCCAGCTAACTTAGGGTGTGACGTGGGATACACACTGTACAATCAGCAGTTAATCACAGGACTAACACTTAGAGACAGACAGCCATTCACACACACATTCACTCCTACGGACAATTTAGAGTACCGTATATGCCGGTGTATAAGTCGACTTTCTACACCCAAATATTAATATCAAAATGGGGGGG
>JAOUQX010000035.1:14917544-14937185 GCA_028566295.1 Liobagrus marginatus
GCTGGTCTGTTTGTTGCGAGAACTGCCAGGATATCTTTTAAAAGTATAACTGGAAAGCAATGTTTTACCAACAATCTGCTGGATGTACCTTGCATCACGACTACTTTTACCCAGTAGCCTTTATAGATGAAAATGTGTGGTGAATTATCAGTCTCCTGTGGGGCAGAGCCCCAGCCCGATCCCTGCTAAAAATGCTCTGTGGGCTAATGATTGCGCTCCCTCTACTAAGACAGTTTTTCTTGGTGTTTAGGATTTAGTTGCAGGCTCTGACACATCTCTCAATTATTTGCAGCTCTATCAAGGACAGGGGGAAAATATGTGGTCACCATCCATCCAAGTATTCTCAAAAGAAGCAGGCAGTGGTCTGATTGAAACTCAATGGTGAGTGAGATATCTACCACGTGCCGGTGCAAAACATTCTTAGTGAGCCCTGCCTCATGCCAGCGAACTGTGTACTTTGCCTGAGGATCACAATATAAGACAGTGGGTGGATGTGGTTGGGTGGATTGCTCTGGTTATCCCAGAAGGGATTTAGTAATGGTAATTGTAATGGCAGTGACCATCAGAGAACTCTTTTTTGCATGGATCAAGGAGAGCAAACCATAGAAAACCACTTTTGCACATTAAGCATAACAGGTCGAGAAATGTGAACCATTCCAGTGTTTACATAGCTTGTACTGATGTTTGTCTACGGACGTCGGACGTACCAATTAGGCAATAATATTGTGTCTTGTCTGATGCAACCAATAGTGATACAAAAGCAAATGTCCTATGCATATTAGCCTAACCTTGTGCCAAGAAATCAACTAGGACTGACAGAATTCATTGCAATGACTAAACTAGTGAGGCATCATCAGTATTACTGGCCACCGAGCTACAAGTGAGAAATAGAAGCCTTTGTATGTAACAGTCACAGTTTCTGGAGTCTGATTTCTGTTGAGCCATTTTTGCTAGCAAACATATTTGTCTAAATATTATTTAGCAATACTTTCCTTCTCTCTTTCTTTCTCTCTTTTAAAGGTGCTTGTCACATGTCACTGAGCCTAAAAGGGTTACAAACAACCAGCTGTTTAGACTATGGGGCCTGGGCCAAAATCATCTATCAGTCAGGATTTAAATCTTCCAGCCAGTGGGTCGACACTGACATTGTTGTAGTTAATGTACTGTAGGAGATGCTGAAGAAAATGTCTGAATGTCTTATAATACTAAGTGCCCAGGTCGGTGTGGAATTTCATGATGCCTATCATTTTAGATTCATGACTGTACAATATGTAAACTTTGTAGGTTGAATGCCAAAACCTATTTTCATAGCCCCAGGGTAGGTCAATATAATCCAAGTGGATTTGCAAGCCTCAGCAATAAGCATGATGCAGTAATTAGAGGAAGTACCAACTCTATACCTCTTAGCAGCAAAAGGTAACCACAAACTCCATTAGACAGTAACTAGCAGTACCCATTGGAATACTTTAAGGGGTAGGGAAAACATAGAAGGAGGACCAGTGAGGTTGGAGTGAGCAAAATGGTTTTACTCTTTAGGAAGGGAGTTACTTAGCTGGCGATATGCGTTTTATGGTAAATGTCGTATAAAAAATAGAGTTAGCATTTAATAGACTGGGGAGAATCAGTTCATTGATGGAATATAGCAATTAGCGTCTGCATAGCGTCGCTTGGTCAGGGTCGCCAACACAGTGGAGAAAGCATGTACCTCTTCAGAACAAGGTAGAAATGAACTGAAAAATAGCACAAGTAATAAGCAGTACAGCGTACCGGGAAGAAGAGCATGCAGGGAGTGAAAATCAACTCATGGCTTATAAAAACAACAGTAGCATTTATAATGATGCTCTTAATATTAGATGAAAGAACACACACTTCAATATGGGTGGTCAAAATATTTTCTTTGGAATTCTTTGGAGGACAGGGCTGCTTTAGATCCGACAGTAGTCAGAGGCTGCTAAGCATTTAGCTCCACGCTGTTTTTATGTAGTCTGGCATAAGTAAACCAGTGGAAATGATTGTTGTATGACATCATTTTTCCTGTATGTTCGGAATACTGAATTATCACTATATGATGTTATTTAGGTGTTATACAAATAATATATAACAAACTGTTTTAGCTCAACAAACAAATTCAACAAAAGACATATTGTAACATAATATTACTTATACATTATGGTCTTGAGACTGCCTGAATTTTTATAGTGTTAGAGCAGAGGCGTTAAAACTAGGGTTGGGAATTTCAAGCAAAAATAATATCTGATGAACACAGGGTATTGTTTGATTATTACTTTAAAATCGCACACCTCCCCCGCATGCACATACGCACGCAGGTATAGGCTACACACCTATAAACAGAGAGGGGAGAGAGAGACCATTCACGCTTTAAATCTGTATAATAAACGGTTTCATTCATTAGAGGAGTTAACCATAAACGTTATATGCCACACAAGTCTACAGTGTGCGCGTGAGACCATCGTGTCCTTCTTCTGTTATCTTTGACAGCTTTTAGGTGCGTTATTGGTGGCTCCATCCTCTGGTTATATGAACACGCTCCATAAACACAACATCACCGCAACACCACCGCATCAGCACAAAAACATAGGGATATTTTTTTTGTTGCAATATTTGCACAACCTATTCAGTACGCAATAATTAAATCAACTAATCGAATATTCAAAAATCGTGACCCATCATGCTATCAGTAAATTTTCATTTTTCTCTCCAGTAAGAGCACATGCTAGTAACAGAGGACAATATCAAGTGCTAGTGCTGCTGTATGGAAAGTTCATCTCATCTTAACAGTGGATCCAGAGTAACACAATGGATATCACATGGAAGTAATGAAATGTGCACAACTTATCTAGGTTAATTAGTCTAATGTCCTCCTGATGTATAGTGGCAACCACACTTTTACACAACTGGCCTATATTGTATTCATAAAGCTAAAATATGTTCATTTTTGAAACAATGAAATTTCTCACACACTATATCAGGTACTATACATACACACAAGTATGAGAGAGCGAGTGTGTGTGTGTGTGTGTGTGTGTGTGTGTGTGTGTGTGTGTGTGTGTGTGTGTGCGTGTGTGTGTGTGTGTGAGAGAGAGAGAGAGAGAGAGAGAGAGAGAATAACATTTCTTGTTTCAAAATATGTAATAAAAATAATTAAGGTTCCACCTAGACATCTTTCTTCAATCCCACATGGATGTGTTAAAAGCGCCTTTTGTTCACATTTTTCTATGTAGCTATACCAGTGAGGGGCTATAATTGGCTAAATTAACTGTCGCAATATGTTAACACAAGAAAGAGGCAAAAGACAAGGTGCCCAACAGTGGATTTTTATATTGAATTTCATTTAATCTGAGTTACTTCCCCCTGGAGACATGTGACCAGGTAGGAAAGACACAACGAGGCATTTAATACAAATGCAAAATCCAAAATGCAGTCTTTTTATTGTTTTAGAACATATTTACTTTAGCTGTGGCTTTAGATATAACCAAACACATTTCTTCACAATTTATTTAGGAATTAAGTTCACCCACAAATGGCTAGAAAAACCCTGATATGGGGCTCTTCTTCTGTCAAGTTCATTGGAGACTATTTCAGGACTACCCACTCACCTTCTCCACATTATCTATATATATATATTTTTTTATATTAAATAATATATTTTTTATGAGTCATCAGGTGCACTGTATTGTATGACAGTTTTCTTTTGTTCTCGCATCTGTTGTCTCTTTTGATTCTGTTTACACTGCACGGTTTTGTAGCAGGGTTTAGTATGGTACTGCAAGATCCATCAAAATCGGGACGTTGGCAGTAAGAGGTGAAGAATGAACTAATCAACGCATCATTTTACTCCCAGGTCAGGAGAAAGGGCTGTGCTAGTCTCAACCTCTCCAGGCCATGCAACTGATCATCTCTGACTTAATATGGTTTTTTTTTCTCTTACACCTTAAGGGTCTCATTAGTTCCTTAAGGGTCTTGTTAGTTAGAAAGAACAGTGACAGTAATTGCAATATGTAGTCCTGTGGTTGGCCGTCGCCTCTGGACTTCCTGCATCGAAGGCTATATTTACTCAGCTCCTGCCACTGAGAGCCTAGCTATTGTAGTTCAGTGAGGCGTAATGCACTCAACATCCTGAGAGAGAGAGAGAGAACTATGGAAGAGTGCTGCTGCTCTTTCAACCAGGGAGAAAAAAAAACGTACTCTCCCTGCCACTCTGAAGAGCTTTTCAGACTAAGCCGCAAATGGCGTCAGAAAAGAGGCGGGCGATTTTAGTTTTAGTGGGCGGTCCTTTTGTAAGGCAGCGTTTGCCTAAATAATGCCGAAGGGGTACGAAATCGTCTGTTGCCATGGCGACCTTTGTGCTGCGCTGCACGTTCTCTGTGAGACATTTTGGTCTCTCTCTCCCGCTCCGCTCTTGTTAAGTGCATGTTGAAGCCGTGTCTGGAGAAGAAGCAAGTCTATGTGTTGCTACATGCTGTGTTTTCTCATTTGCTCGCGTGGAGTTTGTGGAGCTTGCCTCGTGCGCAGGTAAGCGATTGTTTAAAATTCGCTCGGCTGCAGCAACAGGTGCTTGGCGTTTCAACGGCGCGCGACAGCATGCGCTCGCGCACTGTTTGTTGATGTACCTCTTGTTGGCACAATTACGCTGGCCTAATGAGTTATAATGTATGTTTTATTCCGGTCAAATTATCTGAGATTTAATTACTCGTCGGTAGTTTGACCTTTTTCGTGTCGCAACACAGATTCTCAAGAGGGCGGTGGTGAAAATTAGGAAAATGAACGACCCAACTAGCTAGCATAACAGACTCTCGAAATAATGTTGCATAGAAATAACGCCGAGTTGTACTTTTAACCCATTTCTGTCATTTTAATACCCTGTTGATGATTTTGGGACGTCTTCCGTGGTGTGAGTTTGCTCCATCCGAGTTCCGCAGTGGTGTGTATAGCGCGCTTGTTCAACAAGTTGAATAGACATTTCTGTAGCCCTAATCTGGGCTGAAGCCCAGAAGAGCAGGTGATGAATTCCTTTTTAAATTGCAGACAGAGAGAGAGAGAGAGAGAGAGAGAGAGAGAGAGAGACGGCATAATGTATTCTCTACAATATATTCTATTTGCAGCCAAACATTTGCATCCTTCCATATTGTAGTATAAGAGGAAGCAGTGACGCAGGATTTACCTGCTAGTCGGCTATTCCTCTGTTTCGTGTTATAATTTTACAATGTACTACTTATTAGTTGTAAATATTAGTTCCACTGTAACTTTGTTAACCAACTAAAGCATTGGTAAGTCAAAAAGCAGGGCAAGGGCTAACTAATTTCATCCCTTCTAAGCCTCTCTCCCTATTATATGCTTCTCCTTCCTGCTTTTTTACTCTCTCTCCCTCCCCCTTCTGCCCTGTAGCCCCCCCCATCCCCCAAACATTTAGAATAGTGATATAAATAGCACCTCCATGTCAAGAACTGGGTTTTTAAATAACAGAAAGTAACATCTATAGTAATAGTGACAATAAAATGATTATAAAGATTTAATGTTCTAGAGATAAGCTATTGGTCTGTCTGTCTGTGTGTTTGAATTTGGTGTGTCAGGCAGTCCTACAAGCCATAGAGCTATTGCAGGCTTTGCCGATTTTAAGAAACACCTACTAGAAACAACATTCCCACAACCACCGGAATGGGATCGCATCAGGCTGGTTTTACATGCCCTATAGTACTTGCCCTTTCTACGACAAGCCACGCCCCTTTTACCACACGTCATGCCCCTTTTACTACAAGCCACGCCCTGACCAATTACGCTTCCTACCTTAAGTAATGCACCGACAGCCAATTAGGTAATGTGGTCACTGGTACCGCTCTATGGGTTTTTTCTAGGGTTTTTAGGGTCTTGATGTTGAGCAATCATGATGCAATTTCATGCACTATCTAGGGTTATGGTTAGGGTTAAGGTTCGTTTTAGGGTTTGAATTGAAGTAAATTTATTCAATAACCTGTATTCTCATCTTTACGTTGAACTGTCCTGACCCAAGCGCTGTCTGAATAATCGTGGGAATGTTGGTGCTAGTTGGCGTTTGTTTAAATCAGCAGCGCTTGCAATGGGCATGGCTTGTAGGCTTGCAGGACAAAAACCCTTCTTAAATGTGGTAGTGCTATAAATATATCTAAAGACTGAAGATTAGAGAGCAGAACGTGACAATAATAGTAATGATAAAATACCAGTAGCAATCGTAAAAAAAGAAAGTAATACCGGAGAAATAATGAACAGGACTCTGAAACACTGCTGCCTTTCATTTTTCCTAACAGGATGGGCATTGTGTGAGTGTTGGGCAAATGTGATCTTTGAGAGTGTGATCTGACAATTATCCAAATATATTTCACGCAAGGGTTGCCATTACTAGACTTCTCTCTCTCTCTCTCTCTCTCTCTCTCTCTCTCGCTCGCTCTCTCTCTTTTTCTCACTCTTTTGAAATGGCCTCTCACAGTGCTTATTATTAAAAGGCACACTGGGATTTCAGTCTCTGATTTGGCAATGACAGCTTTGTCATTAAATGTTATGTGGCGCTTACCTAATTAAGACTGGAGAAGGAAAAAAGCCTTTTTTTTTAATTATATAACAGAAATCTTGCATTGCACTGACTCTAAACAATTTGTGTTGTTGTGTTTTTTCCCATATGAAATGTTTAGGTTATTAAACTACATGACCACTTTATAGTAGTGTAGTATACACTGTATGCTCTGGGATAAACATGCTAACTTGAGAACTTGTCCGTTTTATTTTGTGTGTGTATTGCACTTCTACAAAACTCCATTAGGAGGCTAAGAACCCTTAATTACTTTCATTTTTGAAGGAATGGATGGATAATGTATTTATTATGATATATTCAATTTGCAGCCAAACGTGTGCATTCTGCCATACTGTAGCATTAGGGGAAGCAGTGACGCAGGATTTCCCTGCTAGTCGGATATTCCTTGGTTTCGTGTTATATTTTCACTCATTCATTCGTTATCTAGCACTTAACCTGTTCAGGGTCACGGAAGCGCTGGAGTCTATTCCAGCTAGCTTAGTGTGTGAGGCTGGGTACACCCTGTACAATCGCCAGTTAATCGTAGGAATAACCACTAAAGACAGACAACCATTCACAGCTATGGACAATTTAGAGTAGTCAATTCACCTATGTTTAGAGGTGCGAGGAAACCAACTTAAGCACGCAGGGAGGAGAACATGCAAACTCCAAACAGAAAGTCCCTGCGTGGGGATCGAACCCATGACCTTCTTGCTGTGAGGCAGGAGTACTAACCACTCTGCCACCCTGTTGTGTTTTACAATGTAATATTTATTAATAGTAAATATTAGTTCCTCTGTAACGTTTTTAAACAAATAAAGCATTGTTAATCTAAAAAGCAGGGCAGGAAGGTCGGCCTTGTGGCAAAATGAACTCCTTGTATCCCTTCTAAACCTTCTTCTGCTGCCCCTTCTATCTTACTCTCAATATTTGGAATAGTGATATAAATATCACCTCCATGTCAAGGACTGGATTTCAGAGATTAGAAATTAAAATCAATAGTAATAGTGACAATCATAAAGACTTAATGTTGGGTCTCTCTCTCTCTCTGTTGCTGTCTCTGTGTATATACAATGCACCATAGTATACTTAATTTTTGAAGCAATGCATTTAGACTCTCTTAAAGCTTTGCATATGAATGTATTTATTTAGCTGTACTTAATTTGTATTTATTATGCTTGCATTTTTGGGAGAATTTCTTGTTTCCCTTGGACAAGTTATAGTATAAGCACTTAGGCTGAACACACAAACAAGTCAGCAATGAATGAAGCGAGTGACCGTCTGCACAAACACATGCAGTAGAGTATGCAAAATTAATGAAGCAATTATACGATTATATTCAAGGTTGATATTCACAGGTACGTGTAGGTTTTTGAAATGTTTGTGTTTGCGGGTTTTTGCCATGCAGGAGCTGCAGTTTGAGAGGCTTACCAGAGAGCTGGAAGCTGAACGGCAGATTGTGGCCACCCAGCTGGAGCGATGCAAACTGGGATCTGAGACTGGAAGCGTGAGCAGCATCAGGTGGGTCAACTGGAGAATGCTAAACTTCAGTACTGCAGTCCAGTAATGCAACTCTAACCTGAGGGCATAGCCTGCTGAACTGCACCTCCTAATCTGAGCAACACACTTAGTGGGGTATCCTGTTTCACGTTTCACACCGCTCACACCTTTCCCAGGGTTAACAATAAATCATGGCAGTTTATAATCTGACCTACATTCCCAAATCCTGGCTTAAATTCTTATTTGTCTGTTTTCCGGCCTCAGATATCATTATTAAGTAAAACATCACATGGCCGCCTGGAATAACTGCTTATTTTAAGCTTTTGCTTTAATGAGACGTTATCTTGCCACGCCACTTTGCTTAGAGCTTCCTGCGGTGCTCCCCAGACAAAAGATGAAGTGGCAAGAAAAAAGGAAATGCACAAAAGCAAATTCTATAAATCATTTTATGTAAATAAATAATTTTTTAGCCTCTGTTCTTCTATACAGCAGCATCACTGTTTCATTGTGGGAAGTGCTAGCTCAGTGGTTATGGTGTTGGACTGCTGACTGGAGGATCATGGGTTTGTTTCCCTGCATCATTTAGCTGCTTCTGCTGGGCCCCTGTGTAAGGCCCTTAACCATCAACTGCTCAGTTGGATTAATGTAAGTCGCTCTAGATAAGGGCGTCTGCCAAATGCCATAAAAGTAAATGTTTACATTTGCATTGCTCCATCCTCGTGGAGAATGTCCTTATTGCTAAACAATTCCTAAATTAAAGTAGGACCAAATCAGGACCAAATCATTTACGTTCACATTAATGCAAAAACAGTGAAACGTTTCACGCAATTCTTTAATTTATTAGAGTAATATTGTGTCGCTACGACTTGTAATTTCGACTTTATTCTCGTAATTTTGACTTTATTCTTGAAATATTTTGATTTTATTCTAGTAATTTTGACTTTATTCTTGAAATATTACAACTGTGAGCTCGTAATCTTTTTTTATTCTTTAACGGGGCACTAAAACACCTTCGTAGTTTTTGTGCTAGGCATCTAGCCATAATATATTACACTGGTTTATTACCGCAATGAGGGGCCACTTTTGCAAAAACACGCCCCAGTTCCTATGGTTTAACAATGAAAAGCTCTTTTGTGGCCAACACTCACCAGCAATCCTATTTAAACCCTGCTAATAAAATGTACTGACTTGTTGTCAACAGAGTGTTATGCTCACAGTAGTAAATTGTGCAGATCAATGTGTGGGTCCTGCGTGACACCAAAAACAGGTTGTTGTTTTTTTTTTCACAAAGAAGAACCTCTGTTCCAAAAACTAATTAGCAAGTATGTTTCCTACTAATCTCTGCTTCTGTACAGCAGCGTAGGCACCGAGTTACATTGTTCAACATTTCCCAAAAAAAGATGCTGACAAGATCTGATTCAGCACCTGAGCACAATTTAATTCTTTAGAGGAAACGGTTCTTCAGAGGCCTTTGCAATACAAGTCATTAATTGTATTTCAGCAAAAAGCGCCAAAGAATCAACATGATCAATTGAATAGAAGAATGGAGGAGATTTTATTTCGCGTTTCAATGCAGTTCATTTTTATTAACAAAGGAGTCGAACGTGGACCGTTTCATTGGGCTTCGTATGGCAGCAGTGAATTTATTGTAGAGCTGTTTCCATTTTGAAAAAGCATGCCTCTGAGCCAAGATTACTCCAGGCTCTCTTCATTTCAGTCATCATAAGGATAATGGATTATTCCAGTAATGTTTACAGCATAGATTCTATCTGACAGTGAACCGTCTTTACGCTGAGATTACTCAGCGAACAGATCAAAACCGTAAGCATGGCGGCTTTATGCAACTCCCATCAGCTTTAACTAAATAAACTGTCGTACTTTTATGTCCTGCAGTCAAAATCAGCACCATGTCTGACCTTTTAAGTTTAAATGAAGTAATGCCATTTAATGACATTATTAAATTGCATGTTGTTGCATGCATGGGAATTGAGTGGTTGTCTTTTCGTTTTAAGGCTTGAATCTTAAAAAAAAAATCCAACAAAGATTGCAAGTAATCGAATATTACTATATCCATATTCATACTATGAAACTATTATGACGTTAATTTTGCCTCATTGCTGCTCTTGTTCTATAAGAATCCATGCGGTTTCTTAAAGCATCAAAGATATTTTCTATGAGTAGAAAAGAAATCTGCCAGAAGTCTGATATAACATTAGTCAGGACACTGTTGGCTTTTAGTGTGAGAGGTTATCAGATAAGAGCTAAAAGAAAAAAAACCGTACACAGAATTTTAGTGGTTGGAGATAACACCCTAAAATGTTGCACTGGAAAAGAAATGGGTTCAATATAACTTTACGGGTATAATATCACTCAATGGGTAAAATGTCATAAAAAAAAAAAATCAGCTATTAGCCCCTGCTGTGCAGAGTAACATGACAAGAAATTGAATGCTGAATATGAACACAGCAATACGCTCACAAATTCCTTATAAGTAGGAACACCTTGTCTGACTTTCTGCTGTTTCTGCTTCGTTTCACTCTGTCCTATCTAATAAAGGTATAATAGCCCAAACATGAATCTTAAAAAAAAAAAAATCTGTTATTTGAACTGACTTGTCTATCCAATTTCAACATAAAAAATATTTCAAATGTGTTACATTTCAAACGTTCAGTATTCAAGTTTTAAAAATTCTAATTCAGAACTATGTACATTTTCGCATAATTAGTTTAGTTAGAATACACTTCTCAATAATTCAAATTTATACAATTCAAATTCACATAGTTTTGTCAGAGTATTAGCTCCATTAAAGTCTTCTAGACGATACTTTAAGCATTTTTATTTATTTTTTGCTAAATGCTTTTTTCTGAGCTCCGTCCTGTCGTGTGAGGCTGTCTCTCTAAATTGTGTCAGCCCAGCCCAGCGAGGGTGTATTAAGGCAAAGCTGTTCGATTGCCTCGCTGCCAGATAAGACTAACATGCTTTCGTGGGCTCGCACATACTGACTGTGCGAAAACACAGCACTCGGGGCTGAGGGCGCTCAGGTTGACAGGTACAACATGATTACACCGTACAGTATCTGATGAGCTGTCTGTACCTTCTGGAATGTTAATGATTTTTACTGATTCACCTTGAAAAAGACCTCTTGGCAAAGTGACCGCTTGATAGAAGGATTACACTAAACTAAATAAAAGCTTTACATTTTCTCATTCTGTTGGCAGATACTCTAACTTTGCTTCTTTATAGAAGTGGATGCATAAAATTAGCAACAATACATCTACCAATAGAGCACAGAACACACAAAGCTTAGAAATAATCAAATATGCCTAAAAATAGACTTCATCTTTTTTTAATTACAACATCTATATAATATGATTCAGTACCTCATTTGGACTATATTCGGGATACACAATATGGACAAAATCCATATGTGTTTTTAAAAAAATCCTATTTCAGATTCAGTCTCACTCTTACTAATAACAGTTTCCACAGTTCTGGAAATACCTTCCACTAGATTTTGGATTGTAACTGTCGGGGTTTGCTTATTTAGTCACAAAAGTACTTGTGAGATCAGACATTAATGTTGAACGAGGAGGTCAGGAGTGCAGTCGGTGTTAGGCTTATTCTAAAGGTGTTCATTGGGGTTGGGGTCAGCGCTCTGTCCAGGACACTTAAGTTCTTCTATGCCACCCATAACACACCTTGTCCTCATGGAGCACACGGTTTTTGTTTTGTGCACAGGGGAATTGTCATGCTGGAACAGTGTTCGGGCCAGTAAGGGTAACTTTTAATGCTAAAGGTTTCCAGGAATGTTTAGCAATATTGTGTTCTTTGGGTGATGCTTAAAGCAATTAGTATTTTCCACTCAAAAACACAGGATGTGCTTCCATTTGTACGTAGGTTAGTCTATTTATTTAAGGCTTGCAATGACTTTCGTTTGTGACTGTGTTCATTGTGTCTATTGCAGCCCACACTGAAATACAGATCTCGATCTCATGCAGCATTAAACGAGCTTTAGTCAAACGTATGTACGGTAACATTTAAAAAAGAGGGTTCGCTTAATTGAATGGCATCATTTGTCTCCACTGCTGCAATAAACCATAAACAACTCTGACAGCTTTCAGTCGGTGCATTTTATATATTGACGTGACAGAAGGTGAATCTGCTGTGCAGCTGCCATCACAAGGTGATGTACCATGTACTATGTTTGACAGTAGAGGTCAGCTATATAATCACTCCACGGGATATGAATGCCTCTACGCTCCTTATCATTTTACGCGCCTAAACAAATAAGTGCCAAGCAGACACATGGCCACAATTGAAAACAAAGCACACCATACTTATGATTACGTTCGTCTTTTAGACGAGACAGTCCGGGCTTTTTTTGCTATTGATCCGAGGGCGCGACATGTCGAAGAGTTCTGCATTTGAAGTCCAACACGAGGTGCCGAGAGCAATAAAGAGGCTCGAAAATCCTCCCTCATCTGCCTGCGAACCCCAGGCTGTCTGCAGGCTGGATATTAGCCTTATTAAGTCTGTCTGCCGCTCTGCCTGACTCATTCGAAGTGCCTAGCATACAGTAAGAGGGGAGTCTGAGCATATTGATTTGGCAGCCAATCCCGTGTTGTGTAAGACGAAATGAAAGTCTGGCTCTTCCTAGGCTGAGTAACTTCAGATTAACATGGCAGATTTCAGCCCAGTCTGTCTGCAAGACAGTACAAACACATAAACAGCATCTTGCAGCATCCTGTCTGCAAGGGGACAGAACTGGGTAAAAAGGATGAACAGGACGGTTTCACAGACTGTAAGGTGTGAAAATTTAAAGAACTGCTCTTGCAGCCAAAAAAATTAAGATTTAGTGAAAAGGAATAAGAACACAACAGTGTAGATTATTAAAAACTAGACCAACCTACCCTTACCTTACCCTTACCCTAACTCTAATCCTTTTTTTTCTTCTTTTCTTTTTTTTTTTTTTTCTTTTTTAAATCAAAATGGGTTTTTTTTTGTTTTGGAAATCAATTCGAAAAGAGAGGAGCAAAAATATTGAACAAAAATATTTAAACGTGCAAAAGAGTGCAATCTACGTTGTTCTATGACCGTCCACAATTTTCATGGTCATCAAAACTAACGAAAAAATAAGCCTGCTAACATTAGCCTGCTTTAACAGCTCATTATCACGTCGGAAGCCGAAGCTTCAGTGGCCTGTGAGATTTGCAAAGCGTGAGTCGGCAGCACACACAGGGAGGAGTGGGCCGTGTGCTTGTTTGGTAGCTTTACAAAGCGGGAGCATGCCAGCTGGAACATCACTGCAGGGTGATGGCATGTGCCCTGCTAGCCGCGTGACAGCTAGCGAGAAAGATTTTGCGGCGTGAGACAGAGCTGCAGCAGAGCGCCACGTTTCGAGTGATGCCCGGAGAAGCCGTAAGACAAACACGCTTGGACCAAATGTTCTAACCAACTGTTCATGTCCTGCGTTTAGGACAGAATCACATGAAACTGTTTCCTACAATAATCAGGATCATATAATAAATGGTGCATCTTTCTGCACACGATGATTACAATTTTTCACTTAAACATTCGGATAAATTATGTAGCGTTTCATTTATCATATATACACATTTATACATCCATTGATCATCAGGAACTACTTTAGGCTGGTCACAGTGGATCTGGATCTAAAGAGCACTAGCAGTAATACATTTACAGTATTTAGCAGACGCCCTTATCCCGAGCGACGTACAAGAGTGCTTTTAAAGTCTCCATCAATGAATATTTCAATTCCGGTTTGTTGGATTAGAACGAAGGAATTAGAACAAAGGATTAACCTCTTTCACCTATTTCAATTAGTTTCTACTAAAGTTTATTATTGGTTCAATTTAATGGCACTATTATCCATAAAAAAAAAATCTCACTGTTGCATATTTACATGCTTTACTCGCTGCTTCACTTGTGACTCACTGAGCAAGGTAAGGCACTTGCTCAATCACTGCTGTGCTTCAGGTTTGATTCTGGGCCAGGAGCAAACTGTCATTAAACCTGCGCTAAGTCAAATACGTCGGCCAGATGATCTGCTGTAGCAAAATCAAACAGAGGAGCTGAAGGAAAGAACAACTAGTTGCTTTTACTGGGCTCTAATCGCACAAGACAGAGCTATTTGGTGACCAGTACAAACCAGGCAACTTTAAAATAAATAAATAAATGAATTAATAAATAAAAAAACGGAAGCAGGTGCAAGTATCATCCCAAAAGCAGGATGGTGAAGTATAGAAAATCTCAGTATATAAATGGCACTTTTAAATGATTTAGGAGGTTGTCAAGTGAATTTATCTTGTGGACAACAGCCAGAAAACAAAACCCCAAAATGTTTGGTTAAATAAACCAAAAACCACTGAAACATATGGAGATGTTTATTAGATGCTCCGGGGTTTAGCTTGTGCTTCAGTAACTCCTGTGAAGATTCTTAGCATAATTTTTATATTCCTGAACTATAAAAAAAAAAATTTGTCAAGTAGCCTGAAGCCTCATCTTAATGGTCAGATTGCAGATGGTTTTAAACCCAAGTATTAAAATTTTTTTTAAAGCTAATGTTTCAAACAGGGTTATATATATGCTGGCAGAGGGGTTAGCACTCCTGCTTCACAGCAAGAAGGTCATGGATTCGATTACCGCCCATGGACATTCCATGTGGAGTTTGCATGTTCTCCCCGTGTTTGCGTGGGTTGTTTCCCCGATTGTGCATAGGTGAATTATCTACTCTAAACTGTCCATAGGAGTGAATGTGTGTGTGAATAGTTGTCTGTCTCCAAGTCTTAGCGCTGTGATTAACTGGTGATTGTACAGGGTGTACACCGCCTCACAGTCTGTCTGTAAGTGTTAGCCCTGCGATTAACTGCAGTGTATCCCGCCACACACACTAAGTTAGCTGGGATAGACTCCAAATCTTAATAGCCAACAGCCAACCAACAAATGTAATGTGGACAAAACCAAACCTGATTAACTGATTGATTTTACACTAAAATTCAATATACTGTGACGTGATCATACATAAAAGCAATCTGCCCCATCTCCCTTATACTGTACTTATTGTAAATATTATTTATATACAACCAACCCCCCTGTACACGGTCTCTCTCCCTCTCCCCTTTTTACAACAAACTTTTGGTCAGGCGTCAAAGCATTTCACTGTATGTTGTACTATGTATGATGTACATGTGACAAACTTTGAACTTGAACTTTATTTGTATTTTTTGGTTGTATGGAGCCTCCAGGAAAAAAAACTTAGCTTTGTATTTATATGGCCGACACCCCTTTAAAACTGAGTCAAGCATATCCCAATTAGAACCTGCAGAGTGCAGCTGCCAGTTCAAAACCATGTTCAAGACGAGCAGTGACAGCTTGGTGATCCTGGGATTTGACCACAACTTGGAACCTTCTGATCATCATTCCAACATATTAACCCCTCAGCTACAAAATACCACATAACCATCAAGTGGGAAATGTCTTAAGAACCCAAGTATTTTGGCTGCGACGACATGTGGCCTGAGGAAGCCGTTGGCTGAGCCTGCCCCGGTTGAGTCAGTGGCTCTCCTTTACTGCACAAGGCAGCAGAGGTGAAGCAGTTATGGTGTAAAAAATGATATGGTTCTTTCCCTGACTGTGAGTCAGGCTCCCCACCTACAGCATCGAATCATGACTCGGAAATGTCATGCTTTTGCTTCTATTTTAACGATAAAATTGTTTTTTTTTCTCGTTCGGTTTTTCCTCTTATCCGTACATTTGCGTCTGGCTTTCTTCCACACAACACTGTGCTCTCTGACGTCTTGACATTTTGTACTGTCTTGTCTTATGTTCCCACTGTATTTGTTCCCACTGTTGACCCTGCAATTCCCTGTCCAGGAAACCCAAGCCGTGTTCTCAGAATGCAAAAAGAAAAAATGAATAAATGGATTAAATGCTCAGATTTATCCACTCCGCCGACATGTTTTCTGGTAAGCCAGCATCTGCATTTAGCTGTGTCTCTCATCCAGCAGAAAAATCTGGAACTTTTGTGTCCTTCTGGTCCAGTGCTGGCTGATGGGTGGCCTGGCTTTGTTTTTCATGGATGAGCGCTTCTGATCAGTGCACATTAGGGCTATTATAGGAATCCCTTTCTCATGCTGTATTAGGCACCAGTGGCTGTTGTGCTTGGAGCTTCAGGTTGTTTAGAAGAGACAGAAAAACGTACGGCCTACATTGTTTTTAAGGCCGTCTTCATCTTGCTGATTATATGCGATTGCACATACGGGTGCATTCTCAAGTCATTGTCGCTCACGTTTTATTTTCTTGCATTCACAATCAGCGACACTTTCTACAGCTGCTCAGCTGTTTGATTCCGCCTCCCTTTATTCTTGTGTCTCTGCTTCTTTTTTTGTGCTAAAAGGCCTAGTGACCCCTAGCAGTGCCGAGCCTGACTCTCGCTGTCTCGCTCACTTACCCTTCGTCTCTCTCTCTTTCTTTTCCTTTTCACATGCAATAGGCGCTTTTTTGTGGCCTGTCATAGCAAAGTCTTCTCTCTAGCATCAGTCTTCACTCTTTGTACTTCTCTGTTCGATTTCTTTCTACAGCACCCATGCACATTCGTTGATTTAGTTTTAAAAGACATAATCACTAACAGACTATACTCTTAACGGTGTACTAATTCAAATAAAAAAATATAGTTTTTTTTTTTTTGATAGTTCTCCCCGTGCTTGCGTGGGTTTTTCCCGGGTACTCCGGTTTCCTCCTGCTTCCAAACACATGCGATTGGGCAAGGTGAATTGGCTACTCTAAATTGTCCAGAGGAGTGAATGGAGTGTGAATGGTTGTCGGTGTCTAAGTGTTAGCCCTGCAATTAACTGCCGAATGTCCAGGATGTACCCCGCCTCACACCCTAATTTAACTGGGATAGCTTATTAAAATCAAATAAGCATTTGAAGTGTGAACCACAAAATTTGGCTGTTGTCTTGTTAATAGTTTTTACAATCAAAGTCCAAATGTCCTATTAAGATCTGCTTGTATGTGTGTGACTGAGTAGTGTTTGATAGTATTTAATAGAATAAATATACAATCAGATCCTTTACAGTTGCATTACTTCTCTAAATGAGAGTAGTGTTCAGTAACTCTTTGTGGCTTTTGTCTTCATGAAAAGGCTGGCCATAAATAAGTGATTGACTGCTGAGCACATACTGACCCTCAGCAGGATGGTGCTTTTAGCGTAGAAACGTTTTTCTGATAATGAGGTTAAAAGAAAACAATCGTTTACCAAAAGACTTAATGATTCTCATATCGACTGCTGTATTTACTACTGACCCGAATCCAAAATCTGATCATTGATTGCTTAAGTAAATTATTATGGCTCATCTCTTATTAGGGCATTCAAAACTATCCCAACAGGCAATTGTGAGCATTTTGTGCTTTAAAATCCTTTATTGACCACCGAAAATGCTTCTCATTAAGCCCAGTGCTGGAGCGTTTAGTGGAATTGCTTGTAGCTCATCTCTGTCTATGCAGCCAGTCTGTGTGGGAATTGTCCGCTGCATAATTGCTAATAAATTACCTAACTTTGGGGATGAACACACCACGGACGTATTACCATATGCCATTTTTGTTTTCTGCTGCGAATCAGGACCCTTACTGGAGGGAAATCAATAGACTTTTTTAGCATGTGCAGTATAGCTAATAGGACTATAAGCAAGTATTTAACCTCTCAATTTTTCTCCAGGGCCCAAACAGAGTCATGTGTACTGTATACCCTTTTTTAAAATCACTGGTCAGCAGTACAACCCTACATTTGTTTCTAATCCAGAATCTTGATGACCATTAATCAGATTTACAGCATCTGATAAATGGTCAAGTGATTGTTTTAGAAAGTGCTATTTAAAAAGCAACATCTGTTGCAAATATCTGTTTTTCACACATAATCAGTTTAGTGAAGCATTTGTTGTGTTAAATCCATGGTTCTTATCATATCGTTATGTTCTTAATAATGCCCTTGAGGGGGGACAGTGTGTTTAAGTGTACTGAAAAAGTACTTTTTTGTCCTCAAAATCTGAAAAGTATATTTTTTTAAATGTGCAGATAATATATTATCATTTCAGTTTAACGGCCCCTTAAGTGTACTTGCGTAGAGTATATTTTGGTGATAATATTTCTCCACATACTTAAGTGCGCTTTTCATATAAATTTAAACTGATATCTAAAAGGAAATCAACTACAAATAACATGCATTTATGTGGTTGAGCACTACATTTAATTCACACTGAAATGTAACGTGACTTGACATTAATGTATAGTTTAGTGCACATTAATACCTTGTCGGTACATTGAGCTGTGCCATTTAACTGTATTTTAGAGACATTAGAAGCAGCTATGATAGTACATATGAAATTCACTAAAGTGTTTTTTTTTTAAATCACTCAAAAGTTCTACTAATTACATTTAATATAGATTTAAACTGTGATAACTTTGACATTAATTACAAATAAATGCACTTAAGCAGCGAAAACATTACATTTCATTTACACTTACTTGTGTTTTTAAAGTGTCATGTTTGCACAATAAGTGTACCTTATAAAAGTATCCTAAAGTCTACTTATTTTTCACAAGGATGTGTATATTCATATTTCGTTCTGCACAAAATGTGATTATTATTTTTTATTTTTTTTGCAGTTCTGCTGATGAGAAGTTCCGCTGGAACAGCCAAGGTAGATTGGATATGTCTCTTGCTTCCTTTAAAAAAACAAAAACGCAATGCTGAATCCAGCCTTTGATATTTTGCCTGCCATGCCCTAACAGAAAGCTACACACACCAAGTTGTGCATAACCAGTCAATTGAGACTTAATTAATGTCATGTGCTAGACGAGGAAGTGGTTAGCACACTGCTTGGAGAAGAGTGCCGACAGCTGTCACCATCTGTCAGGGTCACATGACCGGCAAACAAACTCATCAAACCAAGGCATTGTCCCATCTGAACAACTTGATTAGATTATGGCAGAAACCTTAGCCAAAGACAGCTCCTCCACCTTACAGCAAAACAAGCACACACTCGAGATAGGGCACATGCCAAGTGTGAATTATTTATGAGAGCGAGTGGGTGGTCAACACCAAACTGTATTTAACTCTCAGCCAGGTACAGTGAAAGCGGCGCATTAATCAGTGCAGTTAATCAGAGAAATAGCATGACTGATGGGAGCTAGTGGAGAGAATGTAATTACTGGAACAGGATACTGTAATGTCTCTTTTTAGCAGATATGTAATTGTATCCAGAAAATTCTACACTGCGAAAAATTCCAGTAACAAATAGTGAGTGGTTAAACTAGCAGAGTGGTTAGCACTCGTGCCTCGCAGCAAGAAGGTCATGGGTTCAATTCCTGCCCAGAGTGTTTCTGTAACAAACACACAGTGCAGACTTCGCAAGGTGAACTCAGTGGTTTATTAGTGCTAGTGATATATTCAAGGCAGTTCAAACACGTGATTTGGCTGTGATCAAGAGTGCAGGTTGTGGAAGCAGGCTTGGCTGTGGCAGGAGGAGAGACGTGGCAGGAGGTGGGAGACAACAGGGTTT
>JAOUQX010000035.1:14942775-14960081 GCA_028566295.1 Liobagrus marginatus
TATCAGCTACTTCTTTTGAGCTGATGCTCTATTGACGCATACTGGTTTGCGTGCATATTGTATCCAGGGTCCAGGGGCTCTTACAGCAGTCAGCACAGCCACATGGGTGCCGAGCTGCGCCCCCTACAGTCTCCTGAGCATCACATCGACCCCATCTATGAGGACAGGGTGTATCAGAAAGCACCGCTGAGAAACTTCACACAGGGTCAGGGTAAGACAGCACACGCTATTCATTCTCTTTTCAGTTTGTGCTCACTTTTATGCAAATGTCATCTTCTCAAGCACATTGCACGTAATACCTGCTTCTGTTTTTCTTTTAAATTGAAATCCTTTTCACACCACATGTAGGGACAAGTAGGGTTTAAAGCTGCCTGAGGATCAACTACAAACAAAACGACTTCATTACCTGAGCATCAGCATTTTTGTGCAGGATGTTTTCAGTCACACTTTAGATGTTTTTTCACATATGAATTTCCCACCTTTAACTTTTTAGCGCTTTTCCCCTGTGCATATTTATTCAGTCACACACACATCACAGTATCACACCTGATGATGGTTCTTCCACCTCAGAAAAACTGATAAAACAAAAGGCTATTTGTCCTTTTGCTTTTTTGTGATGAATTTAAGCAGCTTTCCAAAAAAAAAATTTTGATCTAATTTATAACTATTTTGCTTAATTTTCATTTCCTGTACGTCATCTGTGTTAAACTCACTTCCTATTCACTCTCTGTAATGCATTCTCTCCAGGATTTCCCAGCCTTTTTTAAAAATGTAAATTCCTGATTTTCCCAAAAAAAAAAAATTGCAATGACTGCTGCCAAGTTTCAGGTGTTTTGTTGCAGTACAATTGCGGGATTTGGAGAGAACTGCACCACAACATTGCACAACAGTTATATTTCGTAAGGAACCTCAGGGATTCGCTATGCACAGGCTCTTGCAATAATTCTGGTTGGTCTCTGTGATTGGATAAAATTGCACCAGCTCAGAATGCACAGGGATTGGTTCAATAACTTTAATAGTTGCAATGGCGGCATACCGTAGCAAAACCCTAGAGGACTGAGAATGGAGCCGAGCGCACTACATGCTGCCTTACGCATAGTGTCTGGGCTGTAACGATACAGCATAGTGTATCTCTTAATACACCGTTTGATATGATTCATCCACCGGCTATATCATTATTAAGGCTCTGGGCTGTTGATTGGAGGATCTGCATTTAAGCCAAACCACTGCCAATCTGCTGCTGTTGGGCTCTTGAGCAAGGCCCTTAACCCTCACTGCTCTAGGAGGGATGTATCATGGTTGACCCTGTGCGCTGACTCCAACTTCCGAAATTGGGGTATGCAAAAAGCTGAGCTGTAATGTATACAGTATGTGACAAATACAGTCTAACTAATCAGGGCTTTAAAAAAAAAAGTTGTTCATGAGCCAATATGCTAGCACTCTCAAACTACACAAACCTTTATTTTCTTTTTTTTTTTCCTTTTTATGGATTCGCTCAGATAAAAACATTTTTTTTTACACTGATATAGAAGTTGATGCTGCAACTATGAACCTGCTCCCTAGTGAAGAACAGTAAGTCGACCTTCGGAGTAGCTAACAGCAAAACAGAAAATGTCTGCTATAGACACACCTCATTTTGTGCAGTTTTTCAAAGATTACTGCCAACACCAGCGCACATTAGCTCTGTTGGACAGAAGCCTTATGTCAAATTATCCATGTCTATTTTTGTTGCATTCTAATGCATAGTTCCTATGCTGATCTACCTACTACAGTCAGAGCACATCTACCTACTGCTGTACTGTAAGCTGCTTATAAAGAAATAAAAAGCCGAGCAGCATCTACACAAACACGGTGTCATTAGTAAGTTACAGCTATTGTTAATTTTTATGTTTTAATTCATTGAAAAGAGATCTCTAAAGCACACTTTTAGGCGCTTCAGAATAGAGACACCATTCTCATGAATTGTATCTGAGCATTGTACATGGTTACATTCATGTGTAGTGTATAATGACCCTGGACTGTCAGCGTCTTGTATATTTGGCCCTTTGAATTTTCGCTACGCCTACTCTTGATTCTTGTGCTCACAGCTCCATCCTCCCCTGGTGTCGAGCCGATCCCTCTGCAGCGCACAGGCAGTCAGAACGCCACAGGCACCTTTCCCCGCTCCAATTATGCCGCCGCACCGGACTACGCCAACCCATATCGCACTCTGCAGTTCTGCCCGTCAACCGACTCGCCCTACAGCAAATCAGGCCCTGCACTGCCACCCGAGGCAACGCTGGTCAGGTCACCTTCTGTGGACAGCATCCAGAAGGACCCCAGGTGAGCGGTAGCCTCCAGTTCACATTCAGCTACTGCCTGAAAAGAGATCAACTGGCCTTAGTAATACTGTTTTACACACACACGCACACAATGTTAATAAAATGCTGAACAGCACAAGCACTTATTAATTTACTTGCCGACTGCCTGGAGCTCACCCTCTCAGCAAATCTCATAATTGCATGAATGCGATGAAGGTCAGTTAGTAAAGATGATTGTTTCTCTTCTCCTTATTGCTATTGACTTGTAAGAGCAACAAGGCCGCTAATGAACACCTAAGCATTATCTCATGTGGGCACAAGCTAAGCAGAGCTGTGGGGTTCTTTTCTTGTTTTGGCTTGACCTCGCTTGTTTTGTTGATTTATTTCTTTTTTCACATCTTTTATGTTACGCTTCATTTTTACGTTTTTCTCTCGTCTGTGCACCCTGCCAGCGGAGCGGAACCCTAGCAGTGCGTGCCGGCGTGCCGGTTATCGACCGCAGCCAAAACCGTGACACAACGACATGCACATTGCTATTGATACTTTTTTAAAGTGTTATCAAGCAAAAACTTCCATTTACATCTGTGTATTGATGAGACCAAGAGCTTATTTGCGGACATTTGGGAAAGACAGATGCCACATGATCACTTCTTTCATACTTTCAAACAAAGGGCAACAACTGTTCGAATTATCAGGTCAAGCCAGTTGAGAGTCAACTGAAACTTGCTTTAGATCCATCTAAATGAACAGAAAATTCCACATTTTATTCCTATTCTAGATTTTCTAGAATTCTTCTTGCATTTCTGTGGGGATTAGTGAAATCAGACACAATTCATTTTTTTAAATTCTTTATTAATCCCCAGAAGGAAATTGGGTAGTTTTCACACATTCCATCATATTAGGAAGCCAAAGCATGCTGCGCCCCTAGAGGAAGTAAGGTTAAGGGCCTTGCTCAAGGGTCCAATGATGATAACTTGCCAGTTCCGGGGCTGGAACCCCGACCCTCTGATCACTGACCCAGAGCCTTAACCTTTTGAGCCACCACATCTCCACTTGGGTGTTCCAAATCATCTGAAAGTACTTCGCTGTGGTTGAGTCCAGAGTCAGGGCTCAGTGCAGGACACTCATGTTCTTCAACACCAATCGTAACACCATGTGTTCATGGGGCTCAGGGGCTTTGTGCATAGGGGCATTGTCATGCTGGAACAGTGTTTGGGACTCGGATCTGGTGAAGGGAAATCTTAATGGTACAGCATATAAAGGCTTCCTTAAATTGTGGCAATCGTTTCGGAAGGCGTAGTTATTCCTAAGGAGTCATAACTGCTGGAATTCTTGTCAAAGTGTAGATGTAGCTTTTCCACTGTAGAGTGGCATTATAAAACAAAACCACCCCGCCGTACTTAATTACTAGGAACAATTTAAATTTACCTCACGATTATGAAAATAGCTACACGTACAATAACTATAAAGGAAAAATAGCATTAAGAAATATATTACACCTTCTTTCACATTCTGCTGCAAAGGACACAGCTAACTGTGTTTGTCCAAAACACACTTCAGCAGCAACAACAAAAGAGTAATTAAAAATGTCATGTCCATTGAAGAAGAGATGACGTAGTCCCATGTCTTCAAATATACACCACTTACCGCCTCGTCCTGGTAAATAGCGCTGTGCCATTTCTTTCTCACAAGGACGCTGGTGGGAAATGAGTCAAAGCTCAATCACAGATGGTGGCTTGATTTATTTGTGTGTTTAGCGGCACTTCAGTGACCGCATGCTGTATTTGTATTTGCCGTTGTTCACTTTCTCACTAGAGGTCTGGAGCAATCTTATAGCACATTAGTAATGCAGACGAATAGAAAAGGGTGCATATTTACCCAAAACCAATAATAGCAATAATTGCAATTTCAATTCACTAATTATTATGGTCCAGCTGCAAAATAATACTAATAATTTTCGACATATCCTCAGGCCTCCACACTATGTGTCCTGCTCGTCTCTCCTCAAATGCTACACAGTGTATTTCAACATTGTGGTTTTCCTTGCTAAAAATCTCCATGAAAACTTGCACTTTATTAATTGTATGACCATTAATGGTGGCACTTAGTGTGTTGCAATATACACTTGGCTATTGAAAAGGGATCACCAGACAGCAAAGTAGCCGAGTAACACGAACAGAAGCAAATAGTTTAAAAATCATCCCACACTTACTGTATTATACATATACTATATATCCTTAAGTTAGTGAAGAACTTACCGGCACACCAACATAATGTGTCTTCTCCAAACTGTTGCTACCAAGTTACTAGAATGGCTTTGTATATTTGTAGCATTACATTATTCCTTCATTGGAACTAAAAGGTCCAACCACTGTTCTAGCATGGCAATGCACCTGTGCACAAAGCCCCTGAGCTACATAAAGACATGTTTGTAGACGAACTAAGGACCTGACCTCAATCCTACTGAAAACCTTTGGGATGACCTATAACACTGACCGCACCCACAGACCTCCTCACCCAACATTTAATGTCTGATCTGTCTAATACTATTGTAGCTTAATGATAGACTCCCCACAACCATGCTCCACATGCTCGGGAAAAGCAGTTCCTGATGAGTAGAGGTTATTATAGGCGTTAAAAGTGGAACCAAGTGGATGTTCAAAACACACATATGGATGTGATGGTTGAATGTTTTAAAACCTCCATTAAGCATGCTATAGGGCTTCCCATTATGCAATATGCAGAACAGCAAATAACCGATTCTGTTCACTGTATAAGAGCGCATGTCCAAAGTCAACTGTATGTACTATGTTTTCACACCCGGGGGAAAAAAGTTCACATCAATGCGTATTTTTTATTTTTTTATTTTATTTTTTTTTTAATATGTCAAACCCCTTTGTGCTAGCCACCTACCCTTTCTCTTTTTTTCTCTCTCTTTGCCTGTCTCCTGATAGGTACGACCCTGAATTCCTTGTCTGGAATCAAAATCAAGCCGAACAAAGAATGACAAAGTAATGCAGCTTTTAAAATTTTTTTCCACTCTCCTTTTCCTCTCTTTTCTCTTTTCTCCTCTAACATGTTATATAACAGACACGCTGCTAGCGCACACCACTACATATGAAAGAAAGAAAAACACCTAAAACACAGGGAGGTTCGGAGTACTTCTAGACGCAGCATAGGTTTAAATCCCTCCAGTGTGTTTTCAGCATTTTGAATAAAATTCAATTTAATTATTTAGAGCTATGTTTCTCTATTGCATCTAACAATTTTGATAAATGTCAGTAAATCAGACAAGAGGTTTTAGGAATAATGTATGGAATCGAGTTTGCTTTTGTTTTTTTACTCAAAACACCACATCACGCATATGTCATCTTGTTCTCTCTTGTTTCCTAACATCTCATATTTTAGCATGGTTATAATTTTCAGACAATGTTCTAGCAATTATGAACTTCATTCATTCATCCATTATCTAGCGCTTATCCTGTTCAGGGTCGTGGGGCGCTGGAGTCTATCCCAGCTAACTTGGTGTATGAGGTGGTGTACACCCTGTACAATCAGCAGTTAATCACAGCGCTAAGACTTGGAGACAGACAACCATTCACACACACATTCACTCCTATGGATAATTTAGAGTAGCTAATTCACCTGTGCCCAATCGCATGTGTTTGGAG
This sequence comes from Liobagrus marginatus, assembly GCA_028566295.1. NCBI lineage: Eukaryota > Metazoa > Chordata > Actinopteri > Siluriformes > Amblycipitidae > Liobagrus > Liobagrus marginatus. The sequence goes on from JAOUQX010000035.1 coordinate 14,948,747, forward strand.
GCGGGAGTAAACCGGCGTACCAGGAAAAAACCCGCGCAAGCACGGGGAGAACATGCAAACTCCACACAGGAACACCCTGGATGGGAATCGGACCCATGACCTTCTTGCTGTTGGGCAGGGGTGCTCATCACTCTTTCACCTTCCCGCCCTATTTATGGACTTTATTATGTTGGAAATGTAATAATTCTGCCCAATCATGTATTGCAGAAGAAGTAGAACTAGTTCTCTAGTTATGGGTTGGACTTTGTGGGTAGTGGATGTTGTGGCGTTCGTTTTGGTGCATTGCAGGTTTCTTTAGAGTTATAAATGAATGCAAAACGTTTGCACTGACCTTTAGTGTTTGTAAGTAAATCTCTTGTGTAGAACGTTGTTCTGTTCTGCTCTGATCTGTTCGGCGGTGTTTTGTGAAGGAATAAAGTATCTGTACCCCACTATACTTGTCGTGTTTCAACCTGCGCCAAAGGTCAACTGACTGATGGCGCGTGTAGATTTGCTAGACAATACAATTCAATTTGTATTGCGCATTATTGTGCGATTATACAGTGGGGGCCAAAATTTTTAGAACACTAGTATTTTCACCGGCTAAAAATGGTTTTAAGTCAGTTATTTCTATCTTTAGCTGTAATGTGTCAGTAGAAAATATCTGTTTACATTTCCTTTTGTCATTAAGGTGATAATCCAGTGAGATTTCTTCAGTGAGAAGGAGACTGACATAAGGCAGAGCAACGCACAGAGATCTGATATCATCATTCAGTCTGTCTGGAAGGACATGAAGAAACAGAACACACTGAGGCAGACTAAATCCAGAAGAACTGTGGCAATGTCTCAATGATGATTAAAAAATGTCCTTCCAGACAGACTGGATGATGCTGAGATCAGATCTCTGGGTGGAGTGCTGGCTGCTGTCAGAGTCCTTGTGCAAACCAAAATCTCGCTGGTTTATAACAATTAATGGCAAAATGAATGTATGGAAACATTTCCATCAGTCAGTAGCAAACTAGAAAGGGTGTTTTATATCTACACTATATGAAGAAAAGTATTGGGACATCTGACTATCACATCCATATGTGTTTTTGTTTTTTTAAATCATCCTATCCTATCACCCCCGTCTAGAAAGGTTGTTACTACCCTTTGTGCTAACACATGCTGTGTTCAGTGGGGTTGAGGTCAGAGCTCAACCAGAACACAGCATGGAGTTCTTCATGTTGTTCAGAGGCTTTATGCACAGTAGCATTGCCATGCTGGAACAGTGTCACTTGATTCCAGTGAAGGGACATTGTAATGCTACAGCATTAATCGACATGCTAGACAACTGTGTGCTTCCAATTTTATGCCATTGAAACCTTGGAAAAAGTCATGCAGTTAATCGTCAGTGTCGCGAGAGCAGAAGAGTAGCCACATGCTCATTAGCGTGCTTGTTTTAGCTACTCTTCCTTCAGCAGCTTAACCACAAAGCACAGCTTTAGCAATTACATGGACTGATAAGCTCACTCCTGTGTGCCATGTTACAGTGTATTCAGCGTGTCGCTCAGCATGACCCCGAGCTAGTCGTGCATTTGTACGAACTTACAAATATTTTGTTTCCGTCAAGTGTGTAGTACATTTTTCAGCACATGCACACATCACTTGAAGTGGAATGACAGACCAGATGTCAGCACTATTTACCAAGAAAAGGCGAGATAGAGAGGAAAAGCGCAAGAAATTCACAAATCATTGCCTCAATAATTCAGCCGTCTATAAGCCTTTCATATCCTAAAACGACATGTCTGACTGGGACGATGATTCCTCAAAACATTTTTTCAGTCGGTTCTTTACCCATTTTGCCGTCTTTTTTTTTCTCCCGAATAGTCACGGCTTCATCATAACTTTCACACACATTATTCCCAACCCACACCCCCACCTCTTACCGAGTCCTCCCATCCGGGCTGCTTCTGATGTACATAGGCGATGTCCTTTGCGAAATATTGCTCCATTAGCTCCATTTCTAATCATCGTATTCAGCCTGGCATCTTCTAGGCATGCATAATTTATGATGCTTTTATTTGTCTATTATTTTCTGTATACGTTTTTTCTGCTTTCTCTCATGCAACACAACAGTCAGCGGTCCGGGAGAAGCTCAGTTGCACCCTGCCAGAGCCTCGTGGGGCTATTTTGGATGACAGGATGCGGTTTGGCATTGGGTATTGTGGTGTTAATGGTTTGGGCATGGGGCTTAAATTTAGGCGCACCTGACTAAATCTGAACAAAAGCCGGAAACAAAGAGCCACCTCAAACAAAAAAGTTAGTCTCCTATCCAAATGGTTCATTACTTTATGCTTAGGCATTTTGGCCTCTTCCCTTCCTTACTCTCTCTCTCTCTCTCTCTCTCTCTCTCTCTCTCTCTCTCTCTCTCTATAGCTATTCTTTCTGTCTCTCTGTATCTAATCAGCTGCTCCACTAAGAATCTGTTCTTAATTCAAAATATGCAGATTAGAAGAGTTTTTTTGTAATTTAATCATAATTTAGCTACGGCCAGTATAATTGTAGTCTCCGTCTAAAAGGCTGAAAAAAATGACTTCTGGCATGCAGGCAGTCTGCTACCTAATCTTTTAGGAGCTGAGGTAATGGGAGTTGGTCCTACCCTCACACGGAGCATTTGCACATCTGAGCACAAGGGAATGAAATCAGCGGGCCTGTAATGAAAAAGGGTGTGCTCCTCTGTAGCATGAAGACGCCATTTCACAGACAAAGTGGTCTCTGGTCTCAATCATGAGCAATGCCATCATGGTGGTTCGGCGTACCTACGGGACATTTTCTTATTCATGAACAGGGTTTTATTTTCTCCCTTCCACCCAGTAGCAGAACCTGGATTATTGGTGCTGGGACTAAATGAGTAGCTTTAATTCAGAAGTCAGTTGGTGGAATAAGGTATTTAATGCATTTATGAACAATTGAACGAGTGAGAGAGAGGGAGACAGAGAGAGTGTAGTCTTGCGTCACCTTTCTGCTCCTCTTCTGTTCGTCTCTTCATTCAGCTCCTCTGCTTTAAGTAGGACTCAGCAGTCTGCTTTATTAAATCAGACTGTGAATATACAGACATTGCCCCTGTTTTGTCTTAAACAAGTCACAAAACAGACTATGTTAACTCTTTGGATGCTTTAACCACTCTTTCAGGTGTGGGAGTGCAATCCTCATTATAGCAGTCGTGGGAAGAAAATGATCACCTAAGAAGATGACCCTGACAATGCTGATAATGATGATTGAGCTGGCTTGTAACTTAGAATTTAAAGGAAATTGCAAAAGGTCAGCAGTAACGAGCGGGCCATTATGAAAGATCTTGAGTCTTTTATCATATATACAATAATATACAATCAAGCATAAACGCTGTAGCGAATTTATGGCGCCTCGCTGACGCACAAGTGTTCCTCATAAATTATTGTAGTAGGATAATTCAAGGTGGGTCAAGCAGTCAACTTTTATTCGAAGCACAGTTCATTTATATAGTCAGTCATTCATTTTACTGATTTACCCAGAGCATCTTTATGATACCATAATAACCCACCCACACCAGTACCCATCTCTGTCTGAAGACCATCTAAAATGTTGGGCTGTATGTTCCACTGTAGATAGCAAATTCACTTATTTGCTATAACTTTGGGCAGCACGGTGGCAGAGTGGTTAGTACTGATGTCTCACAGCACGAATGTCATGGGTTTGATTCCCACCCAGGGTCTGTGTGGGGTTTGCATGTCTTTGTTGTTTACTATAATAAATAAGGGCACCTGCTAAATGCTGTAAATGTAAAATACTATTGTGATTGACTTGGAAAATCCTCACAGCCACGCTGCACAATCTAAAAGCATTTCCAGAAGTGTGGAGGTTATTCTAGGAGTGAGAGTGAGACTAAATCTGGAACAAGATGTTCCAAAAATACATATGGCCTTTGTGATGGCAAGGTGTCCCTTATACATTTGTTTATATAGTGTTAAAAACACGACCTTGACCAAGCCTTTCAAACTGCATTTGCATTGAATTACATTATAAAAATAAAAAATCCCCCCGTGACCCCATCTTACCCCAACCTTTCAATTAAAGTGGGTTTTTGCCGCCCACTCTGCCATGCTGTTCCACCCCCATCAGCTTGCATACAATCGCTTCGCTAATAAGATGTGAGAGGATGCGGCGCTCCTCTCACTTCAGATTCCTGGCTGCTTATCACAGTGTGTGATCCTGTGTACAAGACTAACACTGCAGGGCCTTCGTAATGATTTACATAGCTCATTAGAGCCCAAGGGCGTCGTATATAGGCTACAGAAGGGGAGAGAGGCGTTAATCCCACATGTCTTTATATGACCTGTTCCCAGTGGATCGTTTGTTCTTTATGGCTGCAGTTGAGCACTCGGAGTTATTTTGTTGAATGGCAGGGAAATGGGATGTACTAACACTCGAGCCCTCTCAGGCCTCCGGTTAGCTGTTAGTCCATCGTCAACTTTTCCCATAACCTCAAAGCATCGGAATCGAACCGGGCGACACGCCTTCTTTTTCTGTGCTCTGTCAATGAACGATGGACTGCCTCATTCCTTTGCCTTGTCTCGCTCGTCTGTACTGATTTCTCCACGTATCTTTCACTCTACAGCCCCTCCGACATGAAAACGGCTGTCCGTTTCGTTTTTGCTCGCGAGCAGAGCAGTTCGAAGGACAGAGAGGAAATAAATCAGAAGCTGCCGTGTCCTATTGGTGTACTGCACGTGCGTTTCTCTCAGCAGATGTCTGATAGGATAGCATGCTGACGTGTCTTTGCAGCCTGCAGTCTGTTTCTGTTCAAGTGGTTCAGCATAAGCAGCATTCCGTGCTGCATCGTTAGTGCCTTGTACATGAAGCACCCGTCAGAGGCTCAACCGCCTCCAGGCTGCCGGGGGAAGTGATAAGGCTCGCAATGAGCATGGAGCAATCATCCAGGCGAGAGCAATCACCGGTGATGGAGGTTGTCACTGCCGAGAGGATGTTAGAGCGTGAATATATATATTTATTTATTTATTTATTTATTTATTTATTTCCCTCCAGAAAGAACAAAATACCACAAAGATGTCTGGCATATTTCAGTTACTCATGTCTTTTATTTCTGTTATCGACTGTGTTTCCGCAAACCCATTCTACCCCATGTTCACAAGTTTAATTGCTTTTGTTGCTTAAAACACATTCCCTTCTCAGTTTGTTTGGCATTTCTTTGTTGTTTACTAAGAGAAGCTCGAGCAGATATTGCAGACGCCTAGCTAGCCGCTAAAGGTACCTTAAGATGCAGAACAGGTTTGTACTTTGCTGTAAATTGCTCGCATGGAGCTTTATCGCTGTGCTTTTTACGAATCCCTCCACATCGTGTCGACCGTGTGTGTGTGTGTGTGTGTGTGTGTGTGTGTGTGTGTGTGTGTGTGTGTGTGTGTGTGTTTCCTGCCCAGAGAGTTTGGCTGGAGAGATCCCGAGCTGCCTGAAGTGATCCAAATGCTACAACACCAGTTCCCATCTGTGCAGTCTAACGCTGCAGCCTACCTACAGCATCTGTGCTTTGGAGACAATAAGATCAAATCCGAGGTAAAGCACTCGCCCACATACAGCATGCTCAGCTTTTCTTTCGGCTTCAGAAATTTCAGAACAACTGAAAATAGGGAAGCTGCTGCCATGTGAGGATGAAGAATTACACATTACACCGGCTACTGTTTCTGCTTCCTGTTAGCAGTGCACTTCAACATTTTTTTAAAGGGCACGTCCCATTTGATTTCCATTAGATCTTTCTATGTAGCAGTTATTTTCATCGGCCATTTGATCAGGTCAGTTAATCAAATAGTTTTCATCAGAGGTGGGCAACGAGCGCAACCTCCTTACTTGGGTGAAAGTACAGATCCTATTGGTGAACTATTACTCCATTACAGGTAAAAGTTGTAACTTAAGAAAAAGTACAGAAGTACTTAAGTATCAAAAGTAAAGAGAAAATTTAATTGTTTAATTATTGTTGTATGTATTTCTTACCTTCTGCCTCCGAAGCAACCTAGCGAATATACAGGCCAGTTTGTACTATCTGTAGAATTAATAGCTTTTAGAATGTTACATAACCTATAGGAATTAAACAATTGGCGAAAACAACAGTCATAATCATCTTTATTTTTTTATTTAACGCTTCTACCACCCCACAAAAGAAGTACACATCTAATGTATATGTATCCATACTGACACTTAAGCTCTAAAAACACACACAATTGCTGGGAAATTGGCTAACTTTACGACACGTGACCCTACAAGAATGATTACTGTTAGGCAGATCGGCTGTCATTCACCATCATGTTTCAGAAAAGAAAGAAAAAAGTGATCCTCTGACTACCGTAACTCCTTCCTACTCGTAGTGTAATAAAAAGCACAATATTTGTCTTTCAAATGTAGTGAAGTTTTCCAGTAAAAACAATACTTGAGTTAGGTACGGATACGCAAAAGTCTACTTAAGTGCATTATTTCGTCGCTGGTCATCATTTTGTAGCTATACAGGTTCTAACTGACTGCCATTTCATGCCATGCACTTTTTATCTTTACCTAGGAAGGAATCACCATGCTGTTATTTGGGTTCATTCTCAAAACAGTAGTGACATTGATATGACAATACAAGTATATGAGCCACAGCAGTCAGTACAAAGAAAAAGGACCGGTACATGTGTAGCAGAATGCTTTAAGGATCTAAACTCCCTCCCACAAATAAACAGACACAGCTTGAATGAGATGGATGTATGCTCAGGTTAAAAAAAAACAACCGTTTGCTGTTTGCTGCAGATACGAAGACAGGGAGGCATCCAGCTCCTGGTGGACCTGCTGGATCACCGGATGAATGACGTGCACCGCAGCGCTTGCGGAGCGCTGAGAAACCTGGTGTATGGCAAAGCCAATGATGATAACAAGATCGCGCTAAAGAACTGCGGGGGCATTCCAGCTTTGGTGCGCCTCCTTCGCAAAACCACCGACGTGGAGATCAGAGAACTGCTCACAGGTAGCTCTCACTTCTCTATATCACCGTTTATTTACACCTGATCTGTTCATTAGCTCGCTCTTTGATGAACACAGCAACTTTTATATGCATACTTAATGACCTGCTAATTGGTGACACTTATGGAAGTAACTGACAGATAATGCAGCTACTTAATGTCACACTTGTGTGGGCATTTTGCTTAATGCCATTTTCAAGGATTTCAAGCCTCAGGGCCCTTCTTCAGGACATGAGAAAATATAAAGCGTTATTTTTCCAGGGTAGACCTTTCATAAATGTCAAACGCAAACACAACATTTTGGAAATGTTTGCTTAAAAGGACATCCATCACCAGGTTTTTAACACGGGCAGTTATCAACACGTCCATCAACATTATAATCAAGTTCCGTGCAACACTTAATATTAATAGAGGCGAAATAGATCTGAGCCGAAGGGCCGTGCTTCATTAAAAGCATTCGCACTGCGTCAGAACTGGCTCCAGCACGACACAAGAAAGTATTTTTATTATATTCTATATGTATATTTTATTATCATCAAATTTTAGCTGAGCAGTGCTTTGAGCATCAAAGATATTTATTAAGTAACGTGTGTTAATGACATGTACAGTCCCCTCCGTAAATACGGGAATAGCAAGTCAAGGTCATCTGTTTCTGCTATACACCAAAGTATAAACAGACACACAGATAGACAGACAAGTTATCAACTAAGAAACCCTAATATATTCGTGGGGCACATTAATGTATATGTATATGGCTAGTGCAAAAGACTATCAAGTTGGGTAAATTAAAAAATGTCAATAAGCAGCATGCTAATGAAAGAAATATTTTACATTGACGATCCAGTAGAAGAGTGTCCAGTAAGAGCAGGTAGATCTAGTCAGACCCAGATGTGACGCCAATGAGTACTCACCCCTCTACATGTCTGTGTATTTCTACCCTGCCATGCCTGAGAGGTTATGTACAGTCTAATGGCCTTCCTCACCATCCTGTCCAGTCGTATCACATCTCTCTTCCTGCTGCTTCGTCCCCAGCACAAAACGGCATAAAAGATGGCACTGACAGCCACAGACTCACAAACATAAGCAGCAGCTTATTACAGATGTTGAAGGATGGTCAAATCGGTCTGTGAGAGATGACAAGATGAATATCTTATAACCGCTTTTGTTTGAATCCACGCATTATTCAAGTGACCCAAAATATTAGAACATGTGACTGGTGTTTCGTGTTGTCAGAATGAATCCAACAGTCCTAACACCTGTCATTTGTAACTATCAAGAAATAAATGCAAAAATTGCCCTCAGTGGTATAATATTTGCTGCTGTTATACTTTTGGAGGGGATTGTATGTTGTTTGTGCTGTAGTGGTGAGTTTGCACCGAAGACATGTTCGACTCACGGGAGTTTCGGTGCACGGTTATGTGCAGGCGTGCTGTGGAACTTGTCCTCCTGTGATGCATTAAAGATGCCTATAATCCAGGATGCTCTGGCTGTGCTCACCAACACCGTGATCATCCCTCACTCGGGCTGGGATTCCTCTCCGCTCCAGGATGAGCGCAAACTGCACCTGCACTCTTCACAAGTGCTCCGCAACGCCACTGGATGCCTCAGGTATTTTGATTTCCATGTAACTGAAATTAAAGGTAGGGTAGGCGATTTTGAAGAAGCTAGCAATAGCAAGTTAGCTTTGAAAGCACTTTCCAAAGCTATGCCTCCTCAAAAACACGTGAACACGCTCAGGCAGAGCAGAGGTTCAAAGGACAAGTTGAGAGAGAGTCAAATGACCTCGTGTTTAATTCAGCGGTGAGTAAATATTACAGTACAAAGTGCATAATATTACAATAACCAATGTAAAGATCTTTTTAAAAACGTAATTAAACGCAATAAGTATATAGCGGGAACACACTGATGACTTAGCTGTCTGTGCTAACAGGGTGCGCCAAGGTATGCAAACACATATGCTTGCAATCTGGTAGGACAGCCTATCGTAATGTTTCGGACCGAAAATTTTATGGGTCCTTTACCTTCCAAAGATGATATAAATACATTTCGAGCACTTAACTTAAAGAGTGCTATCGGATTTACACCACAGCGCTGTTCAATTCTGTGATTGGTGTTAAATAATTTTTTTTCAACTGTAATTTAGGCTTTAATTCAAGTTACATTCATTTGCTTAGTGGAATGATTTATGATTTCTGTAGTAACAGAATAATAGTGAGAGGATTTTACTGTCTATATGTGAGCATTGATTTACGCGAGCAAATAAAAAACTGTAGCCACACAAACAGGACATAAATGTTGTGGGGTTAGTAAAGGGTTGGTTTCAATTGGTAGCTCCTCTAATGTATGCTGAGCACCAGGACCAAATGTATGTAAGTAGTGTATAATTGGAAATTGGCTTATACCGCTTTGTATTTACGCTCAGCCGTTGGATTATTAGCTTAGTCATTGTTTGTACTATTAGGTGTTGATTTTTGCACTGTGTATAAAGAAAACCTTGTTTGAAAGCTAGTGCTTAAACAATATTGTTCCTGACTAATGAATTTTCACATTCTGGAAAAGTCAGGGAGTATTGAGTTCTCATTTGACACGTTACAGTCGCTCAATAGTGGCTCTAATTCGCTAATGTGCTCAGTGGCCTTTGGGAAACACTGCTGTTAAATGTAATTGGTTGAGAAACTATGTACAGTATGTTTCGGTCACAATGAGGTATGTGTGTATGTTTGTATGCGTATGTATGTACGCGTGTGTGTGTGTATGTGTGTACAGTGTGTGTGTACAGTGTGTGTGTATGTATGTACAGTATGTATGTATGTATGTAAAAAAAAAAAACAATTTCTACAATTTTATAGCTTTTATTTATTCCATAATTAATGAAACAGGGTGGGGTAAGCACTCCTGCCTCACAGCAAGAAGGTCATGGGTTCAATTCCTGCTAAGGGTATTTCTGTGTGGCGTTTGCATGTTCTCCCCTTGCTTGCGCGCATTTTCCCCGGGTACTCCGGTCTCCTCCCGCCTCCAAAGACATTCAATTGCTCATAGGTGAATTGGCTACTCTAAATTGTTTCTAAGTGTTAGTCCTGCGATTAACTGGTGATTATCCAAGGTGTACCCCACCTCACGCTTTAAGTTAGCTGGGATAGACTCCAGTGACCCTGACCATGATAAGCGATAGACAATGAATGAATGAATAACTGAGTAATGAAACTAGCATGTTTCATGCACCATATTGCATTCACACTCCTATCACATATATTTAGTTGTTGGATTAGAATAAGATGTCAGATTCAACAATATTGTCCTTTTTTTATTTAAATCTAGAGTTATTCACATTATCCCATGGAAACCTCTATGAACACACTTGACTTGGCCATAAAAGTGAGGGGATAAGCAAATTTCGGGTTTATTAAAAAAAACTGACATTCTACACTCATGGCACGCACACATGATGATGGGTTAGATGCCTAAATTCCGTTGAGTCCCTATCCTAGCACTTTAGCACCTAGCACTACTCTCCTCTCCTATTGTCTGGCTCTTTGACCGCATCACTTACTGCAGAGCAACCCTTGATAAAGCTGCTGTGGGAAAAGCTGACGAGAACATGGCAGTAATTTTCACACATTTTACAGCATTCAACGCCAAGCTTTTAAGCTTCTTTTGCCTGCGCTCTTCAGCACCACCTTTTCACATTTGAAACTAGAGGAAGGGGAAGGATAGGTGAAGTGATAACATGGGCAGAGCTAACCTATATCACTCCATCTATGGCGCATTGTGACGACTGTCCCTGCATGATGGACCGGTCCATGGTGGGGGGAAAACCCAAAAGCTTGTACCGGCACCAAAGTGTGTTGGCCTACTGGGAAAATACCTGGCATGCCAGATTAGCAGTCTAGCCCTGGTCTACTCTTACCTCGATTGTGCTGTAATTGCCAAAGGAATAATCTGTTCGTGTGTGCGTGTGTGCGTGTGTGTGTGTGTGTGTGTCCCTTATCAGGGGGAGAAGCACTTAACTTGCAAATCATGTGTAACATCCCACCCACTAGCAGTAATATACCCACCCATTAACGGTAATATATCCCACCTACTAACAGTAATATATCCCACATACTAACAGTAATATATCCCACACACTAACAGTAACATATCCCACCCACTAGCAGTAATATATCCACCCATTAACGGTAATATAATATATCCCACCCACTAACAGTAATATATCCCACCCACTAACAGTAACATATCCACCCATTAACGGTAATATAATATATCCCACCCACTAACAGTAATATATCCCACCCACTAACAGTAATATATCCCACCCACTAACGGTAATATAT
>JAOUQX010000035.1:14988103-15002855 GCA_028566295.1 Liobagrus marginatus
TTAGTCGTCAAAGCATTTCACTGTATGTTGTACCACGTATAATGTACATGTGACAAATAAACTTTGAACTTTGAACATATCTGTATCTGGGAGTGGGTGGTGTGGTCCAAATCATAAATGCATGTGGAAAACACTGGGCAAATAAAGCTGAAGATATAAATGTCAGCAATGTCTATTCATTCTGATCGTTTTGATCGTTCTCCTAAATAAAAACAAAAACGAAAAAACAGATAGATAGAGATGAATGATCGGCTGAACATATTACATCTAAAATGTAGTAATAAGTCTAAAGTAAGATTTTTCAACTTAATAAATCACTCTCTCAGATCTCTTATGTCAGGAATCAAAGCTTCTATGTGATTGGTGGATCAGGAACCAATCAGTAAACAGACATTATTTATATTCTAAAAGGATACGGTTTCATTGGTTCAAACCAAAAACCATGTGATGTCCATTCCAATGAGCACAGGGTGTGTAGAGGTTAATCCTGTTTGTGCAACTGTTATTTAGTTTGTATCTGCTCTTGGTTATTTAACAGCAAACAATACTATGTTGTCCAAAACTACTTAGTTATTATTAGCCGCCACATTATCATGCTTCATGACACTGACCGATACATGACTATACCCAGTTAGACCACCAGTGGGCAATCACGTCAATCTGTTGGATGACGTCTGTTAATTTTACATGCTGCTATCATTAATTAGTACATTGCCACATATTGCACAACCATTCGGCGCTATGTTCTATGTTTCTGTGCTATGGCGTATTGTATTGTACTGTTTGTTTTGCACGGTCAGCACTTTGTGTTTTTTTTTATTTCAGATCGTATGTATCACATACACATACATGCAGTGAACTGGTTATGTGACTCTGTTCTGTTTTGCGTGTCAGTGTTATATGTAGCATCATGGTCCTGGAGAAACGTTGTTTTGTTCCACTGTGTATTGCAACAGCTGTATATTGTGCAACGACAATAAAGCTGCTTGAACTCGATTTCTTTTCCGATTCTTTTATTCTTAGTGTCATATGACTGTCGTGAGTCTTGCCACGTGTTTCACCCCGCCATTAATTTATTCCCTGTTTGTTCGTTATTGTTCCCAGCTATAGTGTGTTTAATTGATTAGGTTTCCTCATGTATTTGTGTAGTTTAACCCCCGTGTTCCTCCAGCCTTGTTCGTGCTAATTTCGTGCTAGCATGCTGTTGCACTGCTGTTCCCGGTGCTATGTTATGCTAGGTGTTTGGCTACAGTGTCATGTTACGTTGACATGTTAAGACTCCTGTTTAAAATTACACATTTTTAGTTGCAAAAATATTCTGCCCTTGCAGCCACCTATACATCTCTTTACTGACCAGCGCCTCTTTCTTTGTGTGTAAATACTCAAGCGTAAATCCTCTAGAGTCCTTTTTTTTTTTTTAAGTAACATATTTTTGTTTATTCCTAGTCTGGAACTGTCCACACAAACCTTGCACCGATACCCAAAAGTCTTTATAGTATCGCAATGTAATTTCTAACCACTAGATGGCGGTGTGGAGGAGAGGAATTTTCTGATCTTTAAACTTCTCATGCTTGTGTTGTAGGAGGAAACCTGGAGTTGGAATATACAGTGTTTATTTGACCAGTTATAGGTTAGGCCATGAACCCATGTGCTTGTTTATAAGCTATAGTTTCTTTATTAAATGAACAGAAAGCAAGAAAATTGGGACAATGCGTATTGTTAACAGCGCTTTCAAATACAATTGAATTGAATTGAAACTTGGCGAAGAATCCGTGCAATTACAGGCTCCTCAGTGCTTCAGTAGAACATTCTCATAGATCTATTCCCAGTCCAAAACACAGTGTTTCTGTCTCCGTAGACACCCACTGTGCCTGAAAGAGCTCCCAGAATATTATACAGTTAATGATTGTGAGATTGTCTTTTTTAATAAGCAGCCCCGCAGTCTAGAGCGCATAATTACACACAGTTTTGGAGGAAGCTGTCTTAATGAGTGTTTTGATGGCTATGCATATGCTCAATATAACAAAAATGACATTTAAAATGTTAGCCTTTTGGATTCATGTCATGGTCGAGAGAGAGAACTGAAACACACACCGACAGTGACTGTATCTAGAAAGATTTTGGACTAAAGACATTGGTTGGTTCGAATAAGAGAAGTACCAGAGTTCAGCAGCTTAATGTCTTTATTACCTTGTCATTGTTCCTTTGTGCAAGGGCACTAATAGCAAAATATATACACGCGTGTTCAAAAGTATTGGGACACCTGCCCATCAGCTTCATATATCTTATTTGACCATGCTGTTTCAATTTCGTCTCAGTCTTACTCCCATAATAACTTCCACACTTCTGGGAAATATTTCCTCTACATTCTAGTGTGGCTGTGAGGATTTTCCCATTTAGGCACAATTAGTGACTACCGGTTCTTTTGAGGAGGTCTGGGATATGCTCGGTGTTCCAGTTCATCCCAGTGGTGTTCTGGAGTTCTTTCACTCCTACCCTAACACACTATATCTTCATGGTTTGTTATGCTGGAACGGTGTTTGAATTCTTAGCACATAGGGAAATCCTAGACAACGTTGTGGCAACACTCTGGAGAAAACGCAGTCCACTAACATTTGGTCATATATTATGTATAGATGTTCGGTTTATGAGTGGCTTAACTATACTAGTGATTCATTCATTCCTAAAGAACATGTAAAATGTTATTTATGTGTGTATAAAATGAAAAGCGTGCTGCATGACTACAGAGTTCAGACATGATGAGATGGATGGATGGATTGATTGGATAGGTGGACAGATAGACAGACAGTGCATAGTGCAGGTACATGGAGACAAAATGTCGTTTAGCTTCTACCAGAAGTGCAAATAGAAGAATTTGTGCAGATAAATATAGAAGCATATGCACAAAATCAAATACATATGCCAGGTTCCCATTAAAACTTACTCTGTTGTTTTTATCCACTTCTCCAACTTCATTGTCACTGACTCCTTGTCTAATCATCATTTTAACTGCGATGGCATTGTTACTGCAACATGCCATGAAGAAGGTGAGAGGCTCTGGACCCTCAAAGGATGAGGATCTCTGGCAGGTGACTGAAGTGTCAGATGGATAGGATGAATCGTCTGACACAACACTTCTGGAGTCGCGTAACTGGAAGAAGTCCGATTCCTCAAATTCCTGAAAGATAACGTCATTATTGTCGTCATCATCATCTCTGACAAGATACACATTGTCATTAATGTCATCATCATCAGCAGCAGCATAACAAGTGTCCTCTTTCTGCTCTGCCTCGCTGCTGCCGCATTTACAGGTTTCCATGACGACGTGGCAGGTTTCCGCTGACATCTTGGTCCTGCCCCAAAATGAGACCTTATCAGCACCATTTAACGAGTGACTCGGGAGCACAAATGTGGAGGGAAAAAAAAATCATACCGTTCCATGTCCACGCTTAGATCAGCCATATTATGGACAGTAAAGCATTTTTTTTGCTCTACTGTTAACTGTGAAATCCACTTTATCTGATTTTGTTCATGAGCGTCATCAGACCTACAATAAAGCTGTCATCAGATGAATTCCGTCTGAGGAAAAACAACCGGAGACACTACAGTCCAGAGAGAAGGGGCTTAATCTGTTTAGCTCCTTCTCTGTCTGTAGTGGAGACACTAAGACAGTAATCCAGTAATCTGACCGCTGTAACAATAGTAGCACTTAGTGCTTAGCTGCTCATGTAACAAATGGCTATACATAGTAATGACAGTAACACAATCTCACCTTTAACAGCCATGAAGGCGTCTACCAATCGGCTTGACGATATTTATTTACACGCTTAAGACAAACTCTACAAACGAGCAAATCTATTATAAATAAGTGATGCTCTACAAAATGACTATAACTGACGAGACTTCCTGTTATACTGTGTATATAACACATAGTTAATCAGCAAATCAATTGTGGAAATCCGTAGGGTTTTGGTTTTATTTTCTGAGAATCCAATCGCTTGAGATGTATTCCATGTGCCTTAACATATGTTATTTAAACAACATGAAAAAAAAACTTGAAATATAGTTTTGCCATTTTATTAGGAACACCAGTAAACTGACTTAGGCAGTTATTTACTCAACTAAGAATGGAACAGATTAAAGATGCCCAATCAGCCTTCAATGCATGTTTTTGGACTAGGGGAGGAAACTTGCGCACCTGGAGGAAACTCCACACATAAACACAAACACCCCCCCCCGCCCCACTCGCCCCAGCCCTGATGGTGGGAGTTAAATCTGCTAACCACTGAGTCATTGTGCCATCCTTGTTATTGACTCATAAATATAGACTACAATCTCTTTCCATGTAATAACAAGCACAGCAAGCATATCAGAAGTGTTTGGGGAAAAGATTCCCAATTTCCGATTATTATTTTAATAATCGGAAATTGCTATTATTATTTTTTTTATTAGTCACCAATGCTCTCTAATTTAGTGCTTACAAAAAGGAGGCAGTGTTTGTATTGCATTTTGAATCCAATGCGATTGAATTGATAATGTAATGAACTGTTCGCTGTGCGTAAAAGACAACTTATTGCACTGTGACTCTGCAGCTGCACACCTCATTGATTTACCTAAAATGCAGTTGTGGTTGTTTTACACACCACAAGGTGGCCCCAGTGCCCATCTGATACCTACATCTTTTCACTTAAAGACAGTCTAGTGCATTTATTACTGCATTTACCAATGGACTTGTCACAAGACAGCGTTCCCAAAATCTAGATGTAGAACTAGAGGACCAGAGTGTAGGACCAGAGGTTATAGTGTCCAATAATAACTGCAAGCTACCACTGATGGATCCCTGAGCAAAGGCCCTTAACGCTCAACTGCTCGGTTAGAAGTCGCTCTGGATATGAGCGTCTACCGAATGCTGTAAATGTAAACGTGATTAACTCTCTATAAAGGATTCTAAACTGTTACTCTATATTTTACCTACAGATCTGTATAGATGCTCTTTTATTGGCTGGTGAGTAATTTAACATTGGACCTTATATGAATGTACAAAGAGAACAGGCTAAAGTTATAAAAGCTGTGCCCTTGAGGAAATCACCCCAGTAACAAGTAATGTACACTAATTAATTTGCGTGTGTGAAGAGTAATATCCCTTTATAGCATTTGCATGTGTTCTAAACAAAACAACAAAAAATGTTATATAGTATACCGGTATATAAATGTTATAGCTACTTGTTAAATACATGGTACACAAATTATAGTTAGGCCTCCATGCAAAAAGTATTTTAGATTACCAAAGTGATTACTTTGATTTTTAATGTTATTTATTTCCTTTAATCTTAATTCAAACTCATTCCTTCATTCATCCATCCATTATCTATCATTTATCCTGTTATATCCTGGAGTGTATCCCAGCTAACTTAGGGTGTGAGGCAGGGTACACCCTGTACAATCGGCAGTTAATCACAGCGCTAACACTTAGCCTCACACATGGCAAGCTACCATCATTGGGTCCTTGAGCAAGCCCCTTAACCCCAGTTGCTCCATCGGCGCCGAACGTTCTGGCTGACCCTGCGCTCTGACCCCAGCCTTCAAATACATAAACTGGGATATGCGGAATAAAAACATTTCACTGCGCGTATGTGTGTGAGATCCATAAGATCTGAATTTGAATTTGAGACACACATCCATTCACACACACATTCACTCCTATGGACAATTTAGAGTAGTTAATTCACCTATGCCTAATCATGTGTTTAGAGGCAGGAGGAAACCGGAGTACCCGGGGAAAACCCGTGCATGCACAGGGAGAACATGCAAACTCTACACAGAAACACCCTGGATGGGAATCAAACCCCTGACCTTCTTTGTGAGGTAGGAATGCTAACCACTCTGCCACCGTGCCGCCTATTTCCATATGTACAGGATGCTGAATATATTTGATTGAAGATTCAGGATACCAAGCTCCAGGTTATAGTCATCTTACATTAACATTTTTTTTTGGATAATACAGTACTCTATTTCCTGGTATCTCTTTTTTTTTTTTTACATTCGAAAGCCCCTCGGTAACGTTGGTGAAGTTAATTCCAGTGAGGCTATTAAAAGACAAGTGTGTGTGAAAGTCTACAGTAGCAGTGCTTTGCCAGAGCGGTTACTCAACTGAGTGTAGCTGTAAAGCAGGATTTTCTTATAGACCTGTGAGGACATCAGATGGCACTGCAGAAAATCAGGCGAATGGCTGGATCCCAAATGCCACTGTTCAGTACTTATAGCACACTTCCTGTAGTGTGCAGGTCATTGTTTACAGTCCTGCCTACTGTAATACACTGTAATAGAGAGTAAAGAGTCATTTGGGATTCAGCTTATTTCATGACGTCTATTGCCTGAGCATTTACAGCTTGCTGACGTGACACGTTTCCCACATTTCTCTTATGAAAATATTACAAGCACTTTCTTCATGACCCCACCTGAACTACGTACACCGTTACGCCTACAGTCATACCAACGCTGTGAACTTTATGGCGTGTGCTCAAAGTCAGGATGTAAGATTTATCAGGAAATATTAAACAGTATTTTTCCTGGTAATAAAAATATATAACATGTAGGGTTTTCACTGTGAATCAAGAAAAATAAGGGACACCTTTTAATATTCATTATATTATTTCTGTTACAGTTTATGGTTGCATTTCTTCAACAGTTCCATATTTATAGACTGATTGATATAATAGGGACTAATGAATAGAATAGTTTGAACATGTTTGTATTTTTGACAAACTGTGAGAAAACTCAGTGGTTACGGTGTTGGATTGCTGATTGAAAGATTGGGGGTTCGATTCCCAGCAACCACCAAGCTGCCACTGCTGGGCTTCTGAGCATGATCCTTAACCCTCAACTGCTCAGATGGATTGGGAAAAAATTGGAAGTCGTTCCGGATCAGAGCATCTGTCAAATGGCATAAATATAAATGACAAAATAAAGTTTAAACTTGGTAAAAATAAAATAAAACAAGCAGACATGCACATCCTGCAGGGCATTTCGAACACTGAGAAATCAGATTTAATTAATCTCAACTCTGATTTATAATGACCAGTGAACTGTGGCTACTACAGTAGTGTGCTTTAAGACACAATCCTGCTGTTTGTAAGTATCTGAATGCCAGTGTTGGGCAATCCATGTTCCTTACACTACTGTGTCCTGCTTGTTTTCCAACTACCGCACCCTACCCACTGCTGGGTACTTGGATCAGGTGTGTTCAGTCTGTGAGGCTTGGAGGGTGCACAAGCTTGTTTATTTATTTATTTATTTAAAGAGAACGACCATCGCCTCATTGGTTAAAATATCCCAGTTTGCATTAAGTGCTTAGAACTCCTGCCTCACAGCAATAAGGTCATGGGTTCAATTCCTGGCCAGGGTGCGTCCGTATTCTCCCCGTGCTTGTGTGGGTTTTACCTGGGTACTCCGGTTTCCTCCTGATTCCAAACACGTGATTAAACATAGGCGAATTATCTACTCTAAATTGTCCATAGGAGTGAATGTGTTTGTGAATTGTTGTATGTCTCTAAGTGTTAGTGCTGTGATTATCTGCTGATTGTAGTGTGTACACCGCCTCACACGCCAAGTTATCTGGGATAAACTACAGCGCCCCCACGACCCTGAACAGGATAAACGCTAGATAAAGAATGAATGAATAAATATGAAAATATATTCTGTCGCACATAAAGACAACATGAAAATCAAAAGCATGATTATTTTTTCCGAAACGGCAACCGTGTAAGAACCCCATTTTCAGGAAAGCGCTTCAGGAACAAAGAAGCACAACCCACAGTACGAAATGTTCTTACTATAAAACTCATAACATGCCAGCACAAAGGGGTAAAGTCCAAACTCTTACAGTTTTATGTAAATAAACTTTAATACATTTTTAGCTATGCTAACATCACCCTTTAACAAAGTTGTGATATTGCATAAATCTCAAACAGCAGCTTAAAAATAAACACCATTCAGCATTAAGGAACACTAATAAAAATGGAAGGATTTTCCAAATAAAACACGCTGACCACTAGTGTATCACACTTTTGATTTAATATTTGTAATAAAATCTTCAACAAACACCCCCCCCCCTTTTTTTTTTTTGAAAAAAAGGAAACCCTACACGTCTGCTTGTATAAGGATGTCATTACAGCCACAGCCTCCTAAGCAGGAGATTTGAAAACATTCAGAATACTGAATACGTCTCGCACGAACATGCTACGGAGAGAGGACAAGGTTACGCTGACCTGGCATGTGAGTGTCTTTAGTACTTTACCAGCATGCTGCCTGCATCCTACACAGCTCCACACGGCCGCCTTGCTTCGGAAAGAAACTGAGAATCGAGGACGACTGACATATAAAAATAGAAACATTCTGCTTTGAAAAGGAGCTGAAACTATATTGAGAAGCTTACAGTAGTATATCCAGGTTCGGTTAAATCTGCGGACAGTATTGTGTCATGACGTTGCAAAAAAAGGAAAAAGTGATCTGTCAGCATTGTAAAAAATTACATTATGTACAAATTGCTAGGACCTTTTTAGGAATATTGAAACAAAATGATTTTTATTTATTTTATTTTTTTTTTTAACACCAAACTGGATCACTCTTCCCACATCATAAAGCATTAACTTATGTGGAGAAAATTCATCCCAGTTTGATGGACTGCGATGTAACTGAATGAACACTGAGGCACTATCTGGATAGACCGACCTCTCTCCCTCCCGAACCCTATTGCTGTTAAGACATTTCAAGCTTTTTTTTTTTTTTTTTTAAAGCACATTCACATCCTGTGAAGGGTGGTGAAATCAGAGACCCACAAAAGTTGACACTTTATAACAGAGGCAGGAAACTCATGCTGTTTTATCCACTGAGAAGGCAATCAGCACACAACACAGTTTCTTGGGTAAGCAGGAGGGATGGAGACCATCAGGAAAAAGTTCAACGTAAGGTTTCTCTCTCGCCGTGAGCCGTAAACATTGCACGTGTTGGATGTAAGTGTATATACTATACACGTCATGCTTTGTTCAAATTAAATATCGTCTTATCCTGTCCAATGTAGAATGTCACGTGTCTTGACAAGATTCTGGACTGGTTTGTCTTCTGAGACGTGAACCCACATAGCCACACGCCTGCTACGTATTCCACATTGTTAAGAGATTAAAACGGTCAGGCACAAACAGCTTCAGCTCCGGTAAGAACCTGTGGTTAAACTATGACATACCTCTTAGAAATTAAATAAATAAAAGGCGTCGAATATTACAGCTGCGTGCTAAGAAGCGCATGTCAGCGTACGTTCGCAGCCCCAAACTCCTGGATGCTGTCCTTAGGAGCAGCGCGCACGAAACTGGCATCGTTCTGACCAAGCAACAGAAAGTATAGTCACAACTAGATTTAATAAATTAATTTACATACCGTTTCCCCCCCAAAGATGTACAGTGACACTTTTAAATCCGAGTCGGTTGGCTTGAAGGATTTCTCATCTTTTTTTTCCTCCGTTTATAAACAATTCAGTTCTGTAGTTGCAGGCAAAAATCAGAAACACCAGAAGTCACTGATTATGCTTAAATCCTGGCGAAATGGTGGACACGCACACACAACAGAGAGGTAAGGGGGAGAGATCTGAACACATACACACTTCATCAAACACGAGCACGTTTCCTGAAGCTTTCATTCCTGCACTGAGCTGCTGTGGGTAGCGGCGCTGGCTTTACCAGATTTACGTTCATAGTTCACAAGTCTCTGTCCAACAAGATACCTGCATAAAAGGGAAAAACGCAAATGGAAGGAACAAGCTAGATGCTAGGGTTCTGCAAAGAACATCCTAAACAGTACAAGAGGATTAGGAATTCGCCGATCGGGATTTTTGTAGCCGATCCCGATGCTTCAAGCTTAATATACAGCATCTCACAAAAGTGAGTACACCCCTCAGATTTATGTAAATATTTTATGATACCGTTTCATGCGACAACACTGAAGAAATGAGACTTGGCTTTATTGCAAAGTAGTGAGTGTACAGTTTGTATAACAGTGTAAATTTGCTGTCCCCTCAAAATGACTCAACACACAGCCATTAATGTCTAAACTGCTGGCAACAAAAGTGAGTACACCCCGAAGTGAAAATGTCCAAATAGGGCCCAATTAGCCATTTTCCCTCCGTGGTATCATGTAACTCGTTAAGTGTTACAATGTCTCGGGTGTGAATGGTGAGCAGGTGTGTTAAATTTGGTGTTTCCGCTCTCACTCCCTCCCTCATATTCGTCACTGGAAGTTCTTCATGGCAAAGAACTCTCTGAGGATCTGAAAAAAGAATTATTGCTCAACATAAACATAACGTAGACTATAAGAAGATCGCAAAGACCCTGAAAATGAGCTGCAGCACGGTGTTCAAGACCATACAGCTGTTTAACATGACAGAACAGTCACTCAGTCCACTCTGAACAGGCCTGGCCCTGGTCTACCAAAGTAGTTGCATGCATGTGCTCAGTCATATCCAGAGGTTGTCTTTGGGAAATAGACGTATGAGTGCTGCCAACATTGCTGCAGAGGTTGATGGGGTGGGGAATCGGCCTGCTAGTGATCAGACCATACGCAACACACTGCATCAAATTGGTCTGTATGACTGTCGTCCCTTCTTCTAAAGATGACGCACAAGAAAGACCACAAACAGTTTGCTGAAGACAAGCAGACTAAGGTCATGGATTACTGGAACCATGTCCTGTGGTCTGATGAGACCAAGATAAACTTCTTTGTTTCAGATGGTGTCAAGTGTTTGTGGCAGCAACCAGGTGAGGAGTACAAAGACAAGTGTGTGTTGCCTACAGTCAAGCATGGTTGTGGGAGTGTCATGATCTGGGGCTGCATGAGTGCTGCCGGCACTAAGAAGCTACAGTTCATTGAGGGAACCAAGAACGCTAACATGTACTGTGACGCACTGAAGCGGAGCATGATCTCCTCCCTTCGGAGACTGCCTAGTAAAAGAAGCTGAGGATAAAGGTGATGGACTGACCAAGCATGAGTCCAGACCTAAACCCTATTGATCTGTGGGACATCTCAAACGGACGGCGGAGGAGCGCAATGTCTCCAACATCCACCAGCTCCGTGATGTCGTCATGGAGGAGTGAAAAAGGATTTTAATGGCAACTTGTGAAGCTCTGGTGAACTCCGTGGCCACAAGGGTTAAGGCAGTGCTGGAAAATAGTGGCGGCCACACAAAATACTGACACTTTGGGCCCAATTTGGACATTTTCACTTAGGGGTGTACTCACGTTTGTTGCCAGCGGTTTAAACAATAATGGTTGTGTGTGGAGTTATTTTGAGGGCACAGCAAATTTAGTTATACAAGCTGTACACACACAACTTTACACTGTAGATAAGTATCATTTCTTCAGTGTTGTCACAAAGATTTAGTTAAAAAAATGTACAAAAATGTAAGGGGTGTACTCACTTTTTGAGAGATACTGTAACTGATCTATAGCTGATCGCCGTTAACCTTTTTCCAGATAAAGTAATACTATAGATGTTGCCTTTATTATATTTTTATACATTTATTACATTTTTACAGTAATTATTTAGCATAACTGTAATAGAGTACTAAATAATCACAAATTACTCATTATACAGTGAACATTTTAACATGTCTTTAAAATAGGGTTTAAGCAGAACACTATGTATATCAGGATACTTAATATAAGACAAAAATATACACAAACAAAGATCGTTTGTGAGTTCGGCCAAGTTTAGTGAGAACAGATCGAGTCCTAAAATGGGATTATTGGCTGAGCTCCAGACGATCGATCTTAGCGACCCTAGAGAAGACGTTAGGAGGGAATGTTCGAGTGACTCACTTGTCGTTCTTGATGTGTTCATAAAGGCGCTTGAACTGTCTGATTTGGAAAGAGAGAATCCCCATCAGAACCACAACCATCAGCAGGAAGGGGTAGATTCGCCTCTGAACGAGGTTCTGCATCTCCAAGGTAACCCCTACACACACACACACACACTTGCATGAGAACAACAGAATCCGAATACAGGAATACAGAACACAGTGCTAACCTTTTAATAGAGCACTGTTAACAAACACTTACTACAGAACTTAATCAAATGATTGGAACAACAGCATTTATGCATTTTAGAATTCCTGCTTTCCCCCACACCTCATATAGTCACCCATTTATCTCTTGGGTTAGTAACTATATATAAACGTTATGTAAAATATTTAAATTTGGATTCCTGATTATCACCAAATATGTTGGCTTCTCGAGTGTTTAATTCCAAAACCACAGGCTTTATTCTTCTTTGGCTTCTCCTACGAAGAACTTTTTTCTGGATTTTGAAGTATTCACTAGGGTTGATGTCTGGGCGTTTTTTTTTTTTTTGTTGTCAGTGATGCTAAAACAGGATTGGGTCTCTTGGTTGCAGGTAAAAGAGAATACGCACGCAACAGCATTCACAGACGTTCTAGCCAGGTATGTGCTTCTGACTGTGTAGCAGCATTGCTTGACGCTCAACTGTCCAAGTTTTTTGGCCGTATTGTGTGAATCACAGACAAACAACAGTAAATAATGAGCTTCATTTTTTGTCTTCCAACCAATGACTGATTCTACCATTAGTAGAGAAAATAGTAGAATCCTTCATGAATGTATACAGGAGATTTAATTAAACATACCGATTACGGGGACAATTCCTACAGCAATGACGTAGGGCACACAGAGGGACAGCAGCAGAACGCAGATGACGGGGGCGGCCAGCTTTCGGATGATGAAGTGGAGGTCGATGTTGCGGATACCGTTGGCGTACACCTACAGCACCGCAGTGACGAGGCGTAAGGAAAAGGTAACGGGAAGCAGATACATGACGCATAATCAGCTATGATTACAAATGATTATATTGTAAGGTTAGTCAGGATGATGTTAGAATATTGAAAGTATAATAGATCACAATCGGCTTTTCTTACAGGTAACCCAGCAGTTTAATATACGGTTCGTTAAAACTTTTTTTTTTTTTTTAATCAAAGAAAATATTTTATGACTAAAGACGATGGATTTGCACAACGTTATGCACCCAACAATTCATTGTTCGGATTTTCAGACTGAATATTCAATATTAGGGTTTCGCTTGTTAGTGTTTCAATTGTGTGAGAAATATTTTAAAACAATTTAAAACAACTTGCTGACAGTTACTTGGTAAAGCATTCTATGATGGAAAAATATTATGCATCATTAAAATGTAATTATTACATTACATATACTGATATTATAAAAACATAGTCAAAACCTACAGGGCAGTAAACTGAACTAAACTTGTGTACGTACCTGCTCGATGACCGTCTTCAGCCACCACTGAGGACCCATCAGGGTAATGGCAGCGATTATTTTGGCATGCAACACACCTAAAGCCCAGTCCTATAAAAAACAATTTGGGGGGGTTTTGAATGAGGTTCTACTTCACTTAGCAGAACCTGTACACATTTTCTAGCTTTATAAAAAAATAAATAATGGCGAATGAGATTTGGCGAAAGGAACACTGGCGTACTGCACAGAGCCGCCTATAATTTGCTTGTCTGTAAGTATTATAAATATCAAGCTAGTCATTTGAGTGTCAAAACAAACTTGTTTGGCAAGGCAGGACGTCCTGCTATAAGCCATGCTACCTGCCAGGGGTAGAACAGAGGGGTCTGGTCGAGAGGGACCCGAAGAGGAGCCACGATGACCAACTCAAACAGCAAACCCAGAAGCAGTGGAATCACACCAGCTAACAGGACAGCCACAATCAGTGTCTTCAGGATCTATACAAAGACAACGGCGAGAGACAAGCTCAGACTGTTCGTGAGTTTTGCACATTGTACATAATATTTTGGAAACATATGAAAGATGGTATTCTCAAGCAATAACAGTTTGTTGGCTACTGCATTTCATCATGGCCATTCTTTTGCGACATATTTCTAAAGGAAATTAGTGGTTAAGTGGTAGAACCATTAGTGCACCGGTATTGCAACTCATGGCCCACCAATGACTGTTTGAAAACATTCGGACGACCACCTTTCCAAATATGATGGTATGAACTCAGAATAAAAAAAATTTAAAAAGTACAATGATTTATACTGCTGTTAATCTGTTATGCCACGGTCGCAGACTAGTTCAAGTCAACAGCGTCTTAACGACTTTTTTTTTTATCATATAAATTCATAAGCGCAATTAGATCATTAGAAAATAACGTCATTTAAAAAATAATAAAACGTTAATTTGGACGTAGTCTACCACTGCCTACACGGCCCACCAGATGGTGCTCCTAGGCCCGCTAGAGGGCCACCGGGCCGAGAATCACTGTACCGCTCATTTAACCGAGCGGCGCAGACGTCACATGAAGTACTGCGTACAAGTGATAAAACTCATGACAACACAAATAACGGTAAGATGGCTGCAAATGGGGACGACTTTACAGGCATGAAAATAAGCCATGCCCACAAATAACCAATAATTAACGTAAACATGCCCGTGTGTTCAGACGCACACATTTTTGTGCATTCCACTTAGATATTAAAAGCTTCATCTATAATTACAGCTTAACAGAAGTCAAGATTAATACACCAACCCTTGTGTTCATGTAAGAAAACACAAATATATATTATATACAATCTATAAACCTCCTGAAACCAAAACGAAATATTTGGTACTTTTAAGTACTATTTTATACAAACGGAAGTAAAACCCCATCCATAGAAATAACAATATAT
>JAOUQX010000035.1:15025017-15035425 GCA_028566295.1 Liobagrus marginatus
TATGCTGGGATATGCGGAACCAAAGAATCTCACTGTATGTTGTACTGTATGATGTGCATGTGACCAATAAAAATAAATAAATAAATAAAGTTTAAAGTTTAGTAGTAGTAGTAGTAGAAGTATTCAAGTGGTTATTAAAGTAATTAAATTAGGTAGTAGGAGTATTAGTAGTATTTAAGTGGTTATTAAATTAGGTAGTAGTAGTAGGAGTATTAGTAGTATTTAAGTGGTTATTAAAGTTACTTAGGTAGGAGTAGTAGTATTTAGGTGGTTAAATTATTAGATTAAGTATTAGTAGCACTAGTAGTAGGAGTAGGAGTTTTAGTAGTGTTTAAGTGGTTATTAAAGTTATTAGATTAGGTAGTAGTAGTATTTAAGTGGTTATCAAAGTTATTAAATTTGGTAGTAGGAGTAGTAGTAGTAGTAGTAGTATTTAATTGGTTATTAATAAAGTTATTATATTAGGTAGTAGTAGGAATAGTAGGACTAGTTGTAAAACTACCTAGAGATAGTTTTTAGGACCTATGGGTCAAGGGTTTACTGATGAAGTAAGTTTCTCCTTTGTATTAATGCTTGTAATTATAGTATTTTAGATCGCTAATGTTATTAGGGGTCAAGCCCTATAATCATAACGCTTTGTAAACACTGAATGCTCGCAGTGAATGAACTAAATTCACATACACTTCTTTCATTCTGAAATGCAAACCATGTAAATTTCAAATTAGTGCTCATTAATTATATTAACATGTGGACTGTGCGACGAGAGAAAGATCACATTTAATTAACCGTTTCCGTGCTTCAGCGCGGGATAAACATTCAGTGACACGTCACCAAGTATTATTACCGGCTGACCGCCAAGGGGCGCCAGGCGCTTATTTCTCTCAAAAGCCAGAGAAATATGTTTCTAGAAATGTTTTATCTAAATCTTTTATTACTACAAAGACTACAAATTGGGCTTGACCCCATTAAGTTCTGCTTGCAGTTATATTTTTGTTTTGTTCTCCATTGTTTTCAGGCATGTTATGTTTGGTTATTTTGTCATTTCCTCCATTCCACCCACCATTTTGTTTGGTTATCAAACCCCCTGTTTCAATCAGTTTTTGTCTTGCTTCCATTGTGCTACCATGTTATTTGTGTTTCCAGTTTGCTTTTGTGTGTTTGGCTAGCCATAGCTTTGACGTTCCACGTTTAGTTTTTGGTTCAAAATCTGTTTTATTGTTTTTCTGCTTTTATTAAATACATTTTCTGCACATGCATCTGCCCAAAAATATTGCTGTAAAAGTACCAACAAAGGCAGAAACAAGAAAATGAAAAATTGGAATAGTAACAGACATGCAATTTTAATGCAGAACAAAAAAAACAGTATGAACCCGTATTATTGTTCCCATTCATAACCACACATGAAGAACAAACAAATGATGGACGAAAACAATTGCTAGCACATATTAAGTTGTGCTAGAGGTGCCACGAGGTGGCATGATTTGCGAGGTGACGTGGTTTGGTACACCACATAATTTCTTTAAGAATGTTAATAAAAAGTGGTATTAAGTGACAACACAATTGTTATATTAGACTTAAGAAAGCTCCTTGACTATTTCTAATAGACTTAATCAAATGATTGTCGTTCTTTTATAGTGTCAGCCTTCTATACGTTATCTGTCATTATCTAACATTGGAACTCATTGCACATGTACTGAACACTTGAGCGCATGGACACTCCTCCATGACCGCTCCTCTAGGTCCTCGTTCTCTAGATCATCATCTAGCTGACACACCTCAGTGTCCTCGAGCGAGTGGCTGTGCTTCATCACCACAATGCTTCTGGATGGGTTGCAGGTTGTCTCAGCGAGAGCACCCAGGTTCAGGTCAGTGCGGCTGCCGTTGGATGTCTGAGAGCCACAATGGTGTGTGTTAACACACTTGGAGGAGGAGCGACGCAGCCCGGGGAACTCCTCAACAGACGCTGTGCTCCTCAGCGCACACAGCTCGTAAAGCGGTGGCTCGAGGGGCTCAGGCAGCAGCGCAGGGTCAAATTCGTCCGGTCCCACCAGGTACTTCCTGCGTGGCTGCTTGATCTGGATGATAATTGATGCTGTGAGCAGAATAAGCACCACACCACTGGTCACCCCGATTATGGTCATGTTGGTGTGGTCCATGTTGTCCAGGATGGTGGCTTTTCTTTTTTCTGGATGGGGAAAAAATCTATTAATTATGGAGCAAAACTAAAGGAGTGCACAAGACAGTTCACACAAGATCAACACAACATATCGATTCCATGTAATAGATTGATCATTGATAAGAGGGATGTAATGTCTTCCTGGATAATAAAAATGGGTGGTAGCCTGACTGGTTGAAAGGCTTTAGTCCACAGTGGAAGTAAAAACACAGCGAGACAACATTAAATCATTAACTGAAGATGATTTGAAGATAACTGAAGATGCATTGTCAGAAAATACAGAACTAGAAACCAGAACAATAAGGCTTGGACTTTATAACATAAATGACCCTAGAACACTTTAGCATCCAGGCCAACTATCCAACTCTAAATGAATGACTTGAATGATTCCGAATGAATAATCCTGTGGTATGTGTAGCCTGATTAAGAAAGAAAAAGAATGTAGAATTGTGGTTTCAGCTTTTCTTATACAGGACTTCTTACTATTACGCGAAAAGGCATTTGTATAGAATTAAAGCCGGTAAGGAAGTAACAAATATCATTTGTGCCTCTGGTAACTTGTCTTCTATCCCTAATTTATTCAATACCTGTCAAACAAAACTTTAGGGGAACCCAAGAATGGACGTGGTAGCTCATAGATGAGGTGTTAGCCTGCTGATCAGAAAACGCTAGTTACGCAGGTAACTGTGGTTTGAAGGATACAGGAATATGCCAAATGGCAGAAACGTAAATACAGACATCCCATCTCTCCCGGAAGATCTTCCACATATTCATCGAGGCTCCATGACGCCTATAAATATCCCAGAAATTGTGGAGGCAAGAGAAAGAATGAGCAATAGGAATGAGCACCACTTGAGAGAGAGACAGATGCAAGGCAAGGCAAGTTTATTTACATTGCACATTTCATACTGTAAGGTACGGGGCGATCCCCACAAAGAGCATTCAGATTAGGATCCAGTTGCAGATCAAATGTGTTGAATCAACTTAAAGTTCACTGCCAACAATTAGAAGGGTGAAAACAAACGTGAACAAAAATGGCGCTCCGGCGCTGGAATAAAGTCTTCGGACTTGACCGGCGCAACGGTGCTGAAAGCTTGGCAGGATTAGAACCTTAGGAAGGTTTCTGCAAAAAGAGTAAACAATGTGTTGGAGCGGCTTGGTAAGGTTTGTGGCAAATAATACTTCGCGATGTCCCGTTCGCGCTATCTTGTTTATGTAGGCCGCAACCCGGAAGTGGAAGATCGCGAGAACGACCTCACCGGAAGTGACGCAGCGGCAAACCCGGAAGAAGGTCAAAACTCCGGTGAATGGGACCACGATGTTACAGTACCCCCCTCCCCACGGGCGCCTTCTTCTTGGGGTGGCCCCTTGGCCGGGGGGCCGGGCGGCCTGGGTGCATCCGGTGAAAGTCGTTGGCCAGAGAGGGGCCCAAAATGTTGCCTGCGGGGACCCATGACTGTTCCTCCGGTCCATACCCCTCCCAGTCCACTAGGTACTGTAGGCGCCCCTCCCTCCTGCGTGAGTCCACAATCCGTTCCACCAGGTAGGCCGGGGCCCCATCAATGTCCAGGGAAGGCGGCACCTGTGGCCGTGGTGCCCCTGGTGCTGTGGGCAAGTTTCAACAAAGATGCATGAAATGATGGGCATATGCGATAAGAGGCGGGCAACTGCAAGCGGTAGGTAACAGGATTTACTTGCCTGAGTACTTTGAATGGGCCTATGAACCTTGGGCTGAGTTTCTTGCTGGGGAGGTGGAGGCGGAGGTTCTTCGTGGACAGCCATACTTTTTGCCCAGGGCAGTACTTAGGGTGGGGGCCGTGTTTGTCCGCCCTGATCTTTTGGGCGTGGCTGGCCCGGCGGAGTCTGACGTGGGCCCCTTCCCACACCTGCTCGCTGCTGCGTATCCAGTCGTCGACCGCCGCCACGTCAGAGGGCTCCCCCATCCAGGGGAACAGCGGGGGCTGGTAACCTAACACACATTGGAAGGGGCTTAGACCTGTGGAGGAATGGATGAGTGAGTTTTGTGCGTACTCGGCCCACAGCAGGTAGAGACTCCACTGGTCCTGTTCTTGGCTGCAGTAGGCCCGTAGGTACCTCCCAAGTTCCTGATTGAGGCATTCTACTTGTCCATTTGCCTGTGGTGGTAAGCAGAGGTTAGACTGACACTGACATTGAGACACTTACAGAATGCCCCCCACACCCTGGAGGTGAAGTATGGCCCCCAGTCCATCACCATATCCTTGGGGAGCCCATACACCCTAAAGACTTGGTCAAACAATACCTTGGCAGCCTCCATGGTCAATGGTAGGCCCTTGAGGGACACCAGCCTGCAGGACTTCGAGAAGCGGTCAACATCATTGTGGTGTGACCATGGGAGGGGGTAGGTCAACTATAAAATCGACCGCAAGGTGGGACCAGGGGCGGCAGGGGGTAGGTAGATGTAGCAGCAAGCCGGCCGGGGCCGAGTGGGGGGTTCTGGACTGGGCGCAGGGGTGGCAGTCAGTCACGAACACGCGACTGTCTTTAGTGATGGAGGGCCACCAAAAGGAGCGCCTAAGGAGGGCCTACGTGCGGTTGACCCCCGGGTGTCAAGTGGCCGGGGTGTTGTGTACCCACTGCAAAATCCGGGTTCAGAGGTTCTTGGGCACGAACATTTTCCCTGCCAGACAGTTCTGTGGGGGTCTCCTGCCCCTTTGTGCTGCTCGGACCTCCTCCATGAGGTCCCATTGTATCGGGGCCAGGATCAGGGCGGGCGGGAGGATGGCCGGGGGGGTCCTCTGGAGAGTCCAACGGGTCATGGAGGCGGGACAGGGCGTCGGCCTTGGCATTCTTGGACCCTGGGTGATAGGAAACACAAAAGTTAAAACGTGCAAAAATAAGGACCACCTAGCCTGTCGTGGGCTCAAACGCTTGGCTCCCCTAATGTATTCCAAATTCCTGTGGTCTGTGAAGACCACAAACGGGTGTCGTGCCCCTTCCAGCCAATGGCGCCAGTCCTCTAATGCGGCCTTGACTGACAGTAGTTCCTTATTGCCCACGTCATAATTAGCCTCTGCGGGCGTCAACTTATGGGAGTAGAAAGCACAGGGGTGGAGCTTGGCCGGGGACTGATGACGTTGGGATAGTACGGCCCCAATCCTGCTATTGGAGGCGTCGACCTCCACGACGAAGGGCAGGTCACGGTCTGGGTGCTTCAGGATGGGGGCGGAGGTAAATCGTGCCTTTAGCTGAGCATATGCGGCTAGTGCCTCGTTGGTCCACTGTAATTTCCTAGGTTGCCCCTTAACAGTGACATAATTGGGGCGGCCACCATGCTGAAGCCTCGGATGAACCTCCTGTAAAAATGTGCAAATCCTAAGAAAAGCTGGAGGTCTTTGATGGTCTTAGGGAGGGGCCACGTTCGGACCGCGTTTAATTTGAAGTCATCCATTTGCGCGCCTGCCGGGCTGATGTTGTACCCCAAAAATTGCGTCGTGGTAACGTGGAATTCGCATTTCTCGGCTTTAATGTATAAACTATGCTCCTGCAGGCGGGTTAATACTGCTCAAACTTGCGTCACATGTTCTCCCCAGGTGCGTGAGTATATCAGGATGTCATTGATGTACGCTATGACAAAATGGTGCAGGAAGTCTCTAAGGATCTCATTAATAAACACCTGGAAGATGGACGGCGCGTTCGTCAGGCCATATGGCATAAGCAGGTATTTGTAGTGGCCGTTGGTGGTTGTGAAGGCTGTTTTCCATTCATCCTCCTCCCGTATTCGGATGAAGTTGTAGGCCGAGCGGAGGTCCAGTTTGGTGAAGGATTGGGCCTCGCGGAGCTGTTCCAAGGCCGCCGGAATGAGAGGCAGGGGGTACCGGTTGGCAGTCCGGGCCCTATAGTCAATGCATGGCCGCAAGCCTCAGTCCTTCTTTCCTACAAAAAAAATCCAGAGGCCACTGGGGAGGTGGATGGGCGAATGAACCCTTGTGTTAGTGCCTCTGCTACGTAGTTCTCCATGGATCGAGTCTCCGTCTGGGAGAGGGGGTATACCTGCCCCTGGGGGAGCGGAGCGCCTGGCAACAGCTCAATGGCACAATCCCAGGGTCAGTGTGGGGGCAAGGTAGCGGCTCCCTCCTCACTGAAGACCTGGGCGAGATCCTGGTACTCCTCGGGGACGCCTTCAGGCAGGGGAGGGGCAATGGGGGCGGCTTCTGGGGATTTGAGGGCAACGGCTACCATGAGGCCGGGTGGGCTCAGGCATTGGGCGTGACAGTGGGTGGACCAGTGTGTGATCTCCTTTCGGCCCCAAGCGAGGCTTGGGTTGTGTATGGCCAGCCATGGGTACCCAAGGATGAGAGGGCTCCGGGGCGAATGCACTAGTGCGAGCGAGATCTCTTCGGCATGAAACAGCCCCACTTTAAGCTGTATGGGGACCGTCTGGAGGGTAATCTGGCCCGCCCCAATGGGGAACCCGTCTACAGAGGTGATAGGCACGGGTGGGTTGCGTTCGGCCACGGGGATGCCTCGGTGCCAGGCTAGGCCTGAATCGATGATGTTCGTGGCGGCCCCTGAGTCCACTAGTGCTGAAACAGAATGCACTCAATTAGGCAGACATAACTGAACTGGCACAGTTAACTGATGGGGTGCTCCATGTGAACGAAAAGAGTGACTTACTTGACGGCTGGAGGAGGGCTTCGAGGAGCAGCGTGCGTAGTCGTGGCCCCCCTTTCCACAGTAGTAACAGAGACGGTCTCGTTGTCTCCTCATCCGTACTGTGGGGGGAAGGCGTGTGGCCCCCATCTCCATAGGTTCACTGTCGCCGTGCAGGCGTCTTTCTGGGGGCGGGAGGGGTGCGGCCCGTGCTCCTGCTGGGGCCAGCAACCGGGCTTGGGCCCTGATTAGGTTGTCCATACGGACCGTGAGGCTCACAAATTCCTCGTATCGTGAACGGGATCGCGATGTTACACATACACAATAGTAATTCACAGGAATTGGGCTTTACATGAAAGGAATTAAAATAATCCTTAAAAAAAATGTATAATCCCAACAATAAAAACAAGGAACTTAAAAATATGAAATATCATATAAAATATTGAAAGTATTTAAAAATTTATTTAAGAGGACTTTTAAAAAGAAAATAAAGAAAAGAGAGGGCGATCAGTTCGGACGTAGCACAGCATTCATTCAGTAAATGCAAAGCTAAACAGATGTGTTTTGAGTCTGGCTTTAAATATGGCCACTGATTTAGCACATCTGGTCTCTTCTGGAAGCTGGTTCCATCTGCGGAATTTTTAATCGCATTATGTATTTAATAATGTAACTGTTATTGGAATGAAAAGGAGCATCAATGAGAAATCACACACACAGAGGACAGTTAACAGCATTACAGTCAAATGCATTACGCCTCATCATTATTATGTTTAACTCTGTTGACTATTTTATAACCCAAAGCTATAGAATACCTTTGCAGCCGTTTTCATCCCAGGGATAGACACAGTTCTGGATCCCATTACACACTAGAGTGTGGTTAATGCACATGTTGCTGTGGCAGAAGAACGTATCCTTCTCACATGGAGCTGTGAAACACAGGTCATGTTTATATTTTTACATCCTTGTGCTGAAAAAGTAAAAAAGGTTTCAGTTTAAGTGTAGAGAAACTCCCAAAGGCTCACGTTCTCTAAAGGTGGTGAAAAGGATCCGGAAGCGACTTTTACGGCTGCCCTCGTCAGCCCACAGGCGGATAACACCTACTGACGTGAGCAGCATGACATCGGTAGCCACTGTGCTGCAAAACTTATTCTTTAGGTGCTCGACTGAGCTGCCGCCGTCGTACACTGCCACGAAGTTGCGCTTACACTCGTTTGAGTTCTGCATCTCGTACTCCAGGAATCGCAGATAGAGCTGCAAGGTGTATACAGTATACGAGAAATCTGATTCCTTAGTCTTACATAACATTGCACTACATTACATTTACATTACATTTCGGACTATTAGCAGGTGCCCTTATCCAAAGCAACATACATTTATCTCATTTATCCAACTGAGCAGTTAAGGGCCTTGCTCAGGGGCCCAGCAGTGGAAGCTTGGTGGTGCTGGCCATTGAACCCATGATCAACGCCTTAACCACTGACCTACCACTTCCCCCCTCAGATAAACTGCAGAACGGGGTGCAGAACGGATCCGGTGCTGTACGCGCAAGCATGCGCGGGGAATTGGGGGCTGGATTAGCTCTTCCTTGGATTGGTTGGTTGTAAATGTACGGGGTTTGTTTTCGTTGTTTTGTTTTTTTTCGGTTTGCCCGGTGGAATAGGGGGCGGGAGAGGGTAGTTGATCGCTGTGCGGCTAGCGATAGACGCCGGGAAAAGGCTGTGCTTTAAAGGGATGCTGCAATTGGCGTCTGGATCCGACACAGCTGGTTGTCGCTGATTGCGCTCTCGACTAACGCGACCTGCCTGAACTAACGCGAGGCTCGATGTTTGGTACACTTTGTTCTAATCCAACGAACCGGAATTGAAATATTAATTGATGGAGACTTTAAAGCACTCTTGTACATTGCCCTGGATACGGGCGTCTCCTAAATACTGTAAATGTAAATTCACCTGTGCCCAATTGCATGTGTTTGGAGGCAGGAGGAAACTGGAGTACTCAGGGAAAACCCACAGAAGCACAGCGAGAACAGGCAACCTCCACACAGAAACACCCTGAGTGGGAATTGAACCCATGACCTTCTTGCTGTGAAGCATGAGTGCTAAGCACTATGCCAGCATGCCGCACCCTAACCCTAATTTATTTTAATCAATTCAAACTGATTTCAGTTTGTTTACATTAGCTATTGCTGTACATCTGACATTTAAACAGGAGTACGTTTCAAACCTTTTCCTACACCATTTAGATTATGATTTTTTTTAATATCTTCATTGGAAACTGTATAAAAAGAACCATCAAACAACCTTACTGTGATTCCGACTACTCCCTACGCCTCCAAGTCGAGTGTATTATTTAAGAGAAAGTTACTTTTGAGCCATGTGGCGCTTGAATGAACCACTTGCAGTCCACGGCCTTCGTTTTCAGAGCTTCGCTCTCCTTCTCCACCATAGCAGACTCGATGATGCCCTCGGGTCCACTCATCTCCAACTCACACGCTGTAATACAGTGAATATCACATATCCATTCAATGCAGTATGCTGCGTATGTAGTGCTGACTGAGCAATCCTGAACTTACAAGGCAGAGTTAGAGGAGTTCCCACATCTTTAAACTCAGGATCTGGAAAGACAGCAATGGGCTGGGGTTACATATTAGATCTGAAATTTACTAAATAACAAAAAGTATTCTACAGAATTATGTGGTGCTATACCTTGCCAGGCCACCAGAGGGCAGCCAGGACAATTCAGATAAAGACTTTTTTGTTCACTAAGCCATGTACCTTATTGTCGTGTAACATGAGTGTCTTATTGGTCTTCTCATGCGTTGGTTGTTCCCTAATGTTTGTCATTAGCCTCGAGTTTTCCAGTATTACGGTACTTTATACCTGTATTTCAGTGTTTTTTCAGTTTAGTGTTAGTCTTGCCATTTTATGCTATGCTAGTCTTGGTGTTATGTTTTGCTAGGCCCCATTGTTTCAGTTCATGTTTCATTTCTTGTTGACTGTTGTTTTGTGTTAAAAATATCCGCACCTGTATCCTGCCCCAACCTCCATTTATGACAGTCATGTAGTCCCGTGTAGTTATATAAAGTTACTTATTCTAAAAATCATGCTATTTAAGCATGATTGTATCCTCCAAACTTATTAACATTTACAGCCTTTAGCAAACGTCCTTATCCAGACCGATACTGTATCTCTTGCAGTCCCCAGAAATACAGACTTTTAGTATTTAGTGTCTATATGCAGCTTTTCAGAATGAGAATCCGAATCAGCTTTTTATATTAGCCTAAGCAGCCAAAGAATTTGTTACCACTTTAGAGCAACTCAACAATGCCCATTTAACATTCAAGCACTGCATCAGTGTTGAACTAAATAAGACAAAACATAGACTGATCCAAAGGTAAGACAAGTAAATGATCAAGCATGTAAAACCATATACGTTGGCCAATGACTAAGTTACGTTATAGTGCAGTGCTTGTCCCGTTAGCAAGGAAAAATATTCTACAATATTGCTAAACAAGAGTGTGTAAAATAGTTCTCTTTCATCATCTCGTGTTCGAGATCCACCTATGGGAAGGGTCCTCGTACCCGACCTCTGTCGAAGCAT
>JAOUQX010000035.1:15040452-15050755 GCA_028566295.1 Liobagrus marginatus
CTATTTACAGTCACGGCAGAGAGTTGGGGGGGGGGGCGCGAAATGTTTACTTCTTCCTAAAGGGGGGCGTACCAAATAATAATTGAGAAGCACTGACTTAGAGACAGACAACCACACACACATTCACTCCTATGGACAATTTAGAGTAGATAATATACGTATGCCCAATCACATGGGTTTGGAGGTGGGGGGAAACTGGAGTACCCGGGGAAAACCTGCGCAAGCACAGGGAGAACATACAAACTCCACACAGAAACACACTGCATGGGAATCTTCTTGCTGGCCTTCTTGCTTGAGGCAGGCGTGCTAAACACTCTGCTCAGTAAAGTAACATGATTTGGGTTCATTTATATACTTTATTTATCATTTCAGCAAACACTCCCTACACTATATCATTTGTTTCATTGTTTTATATAATAAAGCAAATGATTAAGTTTGTTGACCAGGTCAGAGCTTTTATTTAACAAAGACACTATAATGACAGTGCAGGATACTGTTCCATTTGTTTTTGTTTTTCTTGAAGTTTTACTCATCTTTTCATATTGACGTAGATATGAAAGTCGTTTGGTTTGCAAAGGTAGTCAAATTAGAGTAACGACAGCGTTAGAAATAAAAATGCCCGTTCAGCTCAGTGCTTTTGATGTCATTTGCCGAAAACAATGTGTAAATATCAATTTTGCATATCGATTATCGGCCACCTCAACAAGCAAATAATAATCGTTATGGGTTCTAAACAATCAATATCGGTCGATCTCTATAAGGTCTGTAAAGCAAATTTATTACATTTTATTTATACACAGCAAAATACCAGCAGTATTTCTTTTCCAAAAGGGAAATTTCTTTCCCATTTTTTCCCATTTCTTTCCAAGGGTTTATTCGACCCTACATATAGTTCTGCTGTGCATAAAAATTGCTATAATCTCCTTTACATCATCCTTTACAGGTTTCTCCCAGAAGTAAATAATTTCATCTTACCAATTAGCAGCGTTCTTGGAATCATTCTTCACCACCAGGAGCACAAACAAAGTCAAAGTTGCTTTTATTTATACATCCAGCTGTTTATTGAATCCTAAATTAAAGAGCAGAATGTCTTTTTCATTATTTCCCCTCACACTCACCCTCTATCTGCAGTTTGGCAACACTGCCTGTCTAATCCGCATCTTTTTCAGAGGGGATTAAGCGCTTCATCAGATTCAACAGCATTAAAAGGGGAAATAATACCGACAGGTATTCTAAAGTATTACTATTGCTATAGAATTAAAATTTCATTTATACATTTATGCAACTAGAAATGACGATTATTATTATTATCGTGTTATTGTTACATATTATTTTTGGATTAAGTGCATTTATGCACAACACCTCTTCTCTACTACTATAGTAAAAATATTATAAGAAAAATATGAAAGTGTATTAATTAAATTTGAAATTAGAGAAATTTGGAAGAAGTTCCTGTTTTTTATAATCATGTTCATAAAACATTCATTTAGAAACCTAACTGATGATTTATTGGGCCATGCTCCCGATGGCCAGTTTATTAGGAACACCTCTACAACTCATTCATGCAGTTATCATGAAGATAAATGTTTAGATAATGATCACAACAAACTTCAAAACTACAAAAAAAATGAGGTCAACCAAATGATGTTGGCAAAGACATTATTGTTGGCCAGTTGTATTATTCCAGAAACTACTGATCTCATACGAGTGCACGGAAATCTCTAGCCACATTAAGTCCGCATTAAATGATGGCAGTGTTATATAAGAAAAGGAATCTGGGATTATATTGTGTACGTGGACACTAAAAATGACCATTTGAAATTTGATGAGTCTTTATGAAAGCTTAATTATACATCTGCAAAACAATGCTATAATGCTGTCAGGTCAACACGGAGAAAAAGGTTCGTAGGAATGTTTCCAACCCCATTCAATTAAAACAGAGAGTTATCTGTGAATAAAACTGTACTTCTGTGTTTTATAATGTGTTCTATTGAGTATTCATAATTCATTTTGGTTTAACTGGAATCTGGCAGTGGCACGTGTGGCCAGTAGGGGGCGTGCTTGCACTCCCTGCTAACAGAATCACACGGAACAGAGAGCACAGCAGACTGCGGGGTTTTCACTACATGGCGGTAACGCACCACATTGCGGTATTATTTCTAAACTGTTATTTGTGCTTTTTAAACGATCCCGTATACTTTGTATGCGATATGAGCCGTGTGATTAAATTTCTGTCTTTTATTAAAGTTGCACAAATTTCTAAGTATCGTTAGCTTAGCTTGCATTCGAACGAGGCCTTCAACAAAAAGAAGCGCGTATCACGACTAGCATTAGCGCGAAAAGGCTAGCCAGCTCGTAAGTTGATAAAGTGTTTATATGATTTAAATATTTGTAGATGCGGATATTTTAGCTTATAATTGTGGTTATATTATAGTTACAATAGTCGCCAAGGTGAAATTATGAGTATGGGACGTAAGGCTGCTAGCCTGAAGAACGGCTACGCGGCCCCCACGCTCAAACACTACTAGCATTAGAGCTAGCGGGCTAATTGTGTTCCGATGGTTAAAAAATTAATTCTCAACTTAGCATGTTGACGCTACAGTTTCTAGTAGTAAAGTACAGGTTACAGAGCGTGTTCTCGGTCGCATGTGAACTAAACCGAATGTGTATGTGCTTGTCTGTATTGCTGTGTGTGTAAGAAAGATGTGCTGCAGCGATGTCGGTGGCTAATTGTGTCACTTGAATTAGCTCCAGCGAAGCTAACGCTAGTCGGGTAGCTAAATTCAGTCAGCTTACTGCTTTTTTGATGACCCCAACCAGAACACAGCCTCAATATCATCAATATTAAAGTATTGTTAATAGTGGAGAAAAAAGGCCAATTCGAAATGTGCTTTTAGACATATGCAATTGCGATTTAAAATAAAAGCCGACGCATATATAATTTATTCCGTGTCAAGATATTGCTCGTTGAACGCAGTCACTTTAAATTGGGCTCTGCAAGTTTGTTGTATTCGGACTTTAGCATTGTGATGAACTCGCTTTCAACCAAAGACCAGAACAACAAAAGTCACCAATAGAAGACTGGTTTTCCAGTCCACCTCCTATTTTCATTTTTTTTATTTAATTTTTGCCGTTAATAGTCAGCCACTTTTTTTTATATTGTTTGTCCTTTTTTAATGGTTAAATTGCAACTATAGGATTATTTGTATATTTTATTATATGTTAACGTCTATTTAGACAATACGTAGATGATCTTACTTTCTTTGAAAGATTAACTCATGTTATATGCGTGTGAATTGTGCTATGTATTGAAACAATATAATATAATGTTGTATATATTGTGTATAATAATAATTTAAAGGTTTCCTCTTGGAATTTAGTAGGAAGTGGTAGCTCAGTGGTTAAGGTGTGTTGGCCTGCTGATCTCAAGGCTTGTGTTGCTGATTCGCAGCACTGCCAAGCTACCACTTCTGGATCCCTGTGCAAGGCCCTTAACCCACAACTGCTCAGTTGGTAAGTCGCTCTGGATAAGGGCGTCTGCCAAAATGCTGTAAATGTTACTTTTCTGCCCCAGAACATAAATCGTGACGATTATTTGATAATTGATCACTAATTTCCCCCAATGTTTGAATAAATACATTTCGATTGCCATAGTTATGTAGTCTGAAAGTCTGGATACATGAGACTAGACTGGTGCTTACTTTAAAAAAAGAAAATAGCATAGTAACTCTGGTTAATCACAGGTCTGTTGTCAGAGGATCACCCTTCTCTGAACTGTAATGGAAACTGTATGTTCCCGCTGTCTGTTTAAGAATTCTGCCAGGGTTTAATTAGGATCGCCTCATTCAGCATGTCTTGCGGTAATATCAAAAGACTGCTGCTATCGTGCAGTGTGAACCTAGCATCAGCCAGGAACACACCTCTGCCACAATAGACTAAATGCCTCAGTGGGTATGTGTCGGAGTACACTACCACAAGGTGGTACCACAGCGTGGTTTTCCTAGAACCTTTCAGTCAGCAGTTCAATCATGTAACCACTGCGCTACCGCTTACCGCTCTTTTTACTTTCTGCTTGGTTGGAGAATTTCTTTAGTAAAGTATTTCGAATTGAATCGGCTTGTAAGTTTCATATTTGTTGTCTCTCAATGTGTTCCAGCAGCTTTAGATTGCTGAGAATTTGTGAGCGAGCGCTGTGCCGAACACTTCCCCTCCGCCGTCTCAACCCTGGTCGCTTCAGTCATTCAGAGCCTCGTAGGTGAGTATGCCCTGTTTAAAGGTTTAATTATCCTTGATTCCCCCCCTTTCTGCTTCGTAAGCACACCTGGCCAAATGTAACTTGATTCCATTCATTCTTTGTCTAGTGCTTATCCTATTCAGTGTCACGGGAGCGCTGGAGTTTATCCCAGCTAACTTAGGGCGTGAGGTGGGGTACACCCTGTACAATATGCAGTTAATGGCGGGGCTAACACTTAGACCCATGACCCATGACCTTCTTGCTGTGAGACAGGAGTGCTAACCACTCTGTGACCATGTCACCCTTCATTAAATTAAATAAAATTATTTCTTTAGCACTTTTAAAAGTAGCTTCACAAAAAATACATAGTTTAGATTAAAAAGAATAAATCAAAATTCTTTAATTTCTCAATGAGCAAGCCTCTGTCAGAGGCATGAAAAACTCCCTAAGGTGATGCTAAGAAGAAACCTTGAGGGGAGCCAGGCTCAAGAAGACACCATCCTCCTCTAGGTGACAGCACAGTGTCTGGTTATAGATGATGTTCTGTCTACATTTGTTTATATCCTTAGATTCGTGAGTCTTGTTAGCTGATGGACAGTAAAAAGGTCTTGGCTCTTTGGGTAGTAAAAATAGGAGTTTGAGATCATCAGATTAGGTAAAAATTACCCGTGTGACATACTACTTGTCAAGTACACATACGATGCACACTTTATTTTCCCATAATCCCACGGGAGAGATGACCCATCATATTTGAAAATGGCAGAACGCGGTGAGCAGCATTTTTCAAGTCGGAAAAGAAAATTGTTCCGTGTGGTTAAAGTAGACGTGTTTAACATCATTCAACTTCAAATTTTCATCATATATCAAATTAGAATGTGAACATGGCAGATGTAGAAATTCCCACTTTCAGTCTCATTACCCATAATCAGACCATATAGAACATATCTCTAACAGATGGGAAGTGTACTTTCTAATTTAATAAATATAATACCTACTCATGTATGTATGCAATTTCGAAACTGGTTTAATTGGGAAAGCTTAATGTGTCCCAATTAACATACTTGCACACTTATTCTTCTAAAAACCATTGCAATAGGTGCTTTTAATGTCATTTGTCACGGATTGGGAAGATTCTTTTTCTTCTGGTCGGAACAAATAACGTTCGTTTGAGATGATGGCACCTTGAAAAATTCACGCGCTAGCGAATAGAATGGATAGTGTAAATGTATAGGATGTCATTTGAGACTCTTCAATGCATATACGTTCT
Organism: Liobagrus marginatus; assembly: GCA_028566295.1. Taxonomy (NCBI): domain Eukaryota; kingdom Metazoa; phylum Chordata; class Actinopteri; order Siluriformes; family Amblycipitidae; genus Liobagrus; species Liobagrus marginatus. Next base: position 15,045,954 of record JAOUQX010000035.1, read on the forward strand.
TGTATAAGCTTGTTCTTTATCTGATTGTCTCAGAGAGGCCGATCTCTGATGATGGAGAATGGTCAAGGCACAGGCTCCAAGCTGGCCCTGCCGCCCCTCACTCCAGAGCAGCAGGAGGCACTGCAGAGGGTAATGTAAAATTTGTATTTTTATTTTTTTTGTATATAAATGCAAATGTAAAATAGTTTGATTATACAAGATGCACATTACAAGTATTATTATAATTGTCTAAATGAATACCGATGATATCAGCATTGCACTAGAAACCGTATAGTTTGTCAATACTGTAATCACTAATGTTAACCCAATGGATGTACGTTCACCTTGCAGGCGAAGAAATATGCTATGGAGCAGAGCATTAAGAGTGTCCTGGTGAAGCAAACCATAGCTCACCAACAGCAGCAGCTTACTAACCTACAGGTGAGCACAGAGGAATGTTCACTCCTTTAAAGCCCTTGTTCTACACTGTCACTCAGTTATGTATGATGGTCAACGTCCATAAACACATCTGCTAAGGGAATGGGATACATAAGTGGTGTTTTTTTTTTTTATCTCCAGGACTTCCTGCTGTTTTAGGCTTGCTGAACTAGACAATTTTGTTTAATGCTCCACCTTTAAGTTATTATTGTTTATAAACACATATGGGTCAGAAATGAGCTGGTTAGGCAACACTCATAGAAATACAGATTTATGGCCTGTAACAGTATTTAAATAAAACAAATTTTTAGTATCCATAATTTTTTTTTTTGCTTTTGCCTTCTGTGCTATAAAGAAATGTGTGGTTCACAGTTTCTTATGAACTCTCTGAACACTTTAATAGGAACACACACTTGTTTATGGAATTTTCCAATACTACGGTAACAGGAAATTCTTTTCTCAGTCTTCGGCTGTCCAGTTTAAGTGGGTCCGTGCACATGAAAGACTCGCTATCGGTAGTGGGACCTAATGTGGTCATCTCATGTCTCTCTATACCAAGTTGATTATGAGTGGTGATTGTAGCCTTCCTATCAGCTTGAATTAGTTTTCATTAGCAGAGCTGCAGCACACTCGGTGTCTTTTGTTTTTCACGCTGTTCTTCCTAATCTCAAGTGACTGCCCTGTGTGAGAACCCCCGGCGATTAGCCGTTTCTGTAATACTCAAACCAGCCACTTGGGCATGCCACAACTTGAGTCACAGAAATCAAAATTTCCCTCTTTCTCACACGCTAATGCAAGCACTAGACCGGTAAAGGCATGGTGCTACTGCGTGATTGGCTGATTAGCTTGTTGTATGAATGGTGTGTGTTTCTATTAAAGTAGCCAGTGAGTGTGTATATTGTATTGTTTCAATTGATCAATCAAACAATTTAGATTTTAGTATTAGTCACAGATGGCGTTGGCTGTTTTCCATTCAGCCGGCCTTAAGTGTGGTTCAGCTGTGGTTTAGTGCTTATGTGTATCTCATGGGATAGGCAAAGCTGTAAACGAAGCAGGAAAGGGTTCAGTTACAGATTAGACTGCCACACGTTTCTTCTGTGGAATCTGCTATGTCTTGCAAAAGAATTAAAAACATCTAACCTACTTTTCAGCACTTTTCCATTTTACTGTGTTTCAGATGGCAGCAGTGACTATGGGCTTTGGAGATCCTCTCTCACCCTTTCAATCGGTCAATAGAATAGTAAAATATTTTTCTCTGTGCGCATATTTAACACTATGACACACCAGGCCAGATATTCAGAAGCTGATGACCAGATATTTGTCTCAGCATATTTCAAAAGTAGACATGGCTTTGTTTTTGTTTTGTGCGGCGAATGATGTGTATGTGATTGGTCACTCATTTCATCACCGGTTGCCAGGTGTCACACGGCTTTTTTACCAACGCAGACTATATTTGCACCTAGGTGTGTAGGTGAGAGAAGGATTTTGTCAAGGATGTTTCACTAGCCCAGATGTGTGAAACATCTGCCTTTTTAAATGCTACGTAGTGTCGTCACGTTTCGGTGATCATTACCACATGTAGAGTCCATGTGCATTTGGAAGAGTGAGTGAGTGTGTGCTGGGGTTGACGCGAATCCATGTCTCCTTTGTAAATATGCTGTGCACTATCACAGTGGTGGGATGTGTAAAAAAAAAAAAGGCTCAGCAGCCAAAAACCAGTCACATAGGTTTATCTAGGTAGGGAAACATTCCTAACTTTTGTAATTGACAGAGGGGAAAAAAAAACCCTGTGTACATTAATTAGGTTATGTGGTTTGTGCAGATTCGCCCTTCCTCTTGGAGAATTCCAGCGTAAGTCCAAAAGCCACCAAAGGAGGCACCTCAGGTTTCAGCTCATAATTGTGGTTTTGATGGTATGGTTTTGTTGCAATTGTCTTGTTGGAAACTATGCACTCCAGGTTAGTCATAATGTACATGTTTTGAAATGTGTGCTGTGCAGGCTCAAAGTAAAACCCCTGAGCTCACTGTTAAACAGAAGGGCTTCTCTGCAGCTACTCTAACTCCCTGGCATTTATGCTTAAGTTGTAAGTCCATACACATAAGCATATGAAACCCAAAGAGGACTAGCTTTAGGTATTTCTTTGAAATTGTAATCAAGATTCTCTTGCCTTTTCTGTTTTGTGTGTTTTGTGATGTCTCATTCTGTCGAACTTCGTTCAGCAGCCAGCGTTCTCTGTCTCTCTGTCTCTCCCCTACATGACACCAGGTGGCAGCACAGAGGCAGCGAGCTCTTGCCATCATGTGCCGGGTCTACGTGGGCTCCATCTATTACGAGCTCGGCGAGGACACCATTCGGCAGGCTTTTGCGCCATTCGGCCCAATCAAGAGCATTGACATGTCCTGGGACTCGGTCACAATGAAACACAAGGTATAGCAGCACTACCTTTATTCTGGGATACACCGATTTCCACTACTCCGTGTGGCACTTTCTTGTTTGTCTAAGTTTCCTCGTATACTCGATGGTGAGATCGTTGGTCTGGTTTACGGTCAACTGCTGAGCTGACATATTAATTACTGTTAATTAAAATTAATTTAGATGGCTTTTTATAGTGGTGGTGCCTTTTATACTAGAACCTGAAGTGGAAGTGCTGCCCACTGACGTCATAGGTTCCTTGTTTGAGGTTCTGGGCATTGGCACACTGGATTTATTCATTTGGGTGAAAAAGCCCGGTTTCTAACAGGGCTGAATTGATGCTATCTATATAAAGAGTGTGAGATTAAACCTGTGATGTCGATGTGTTTATCAGGGCTTTGCCTTTGTGGAGTATGAGGTGCCTGAGGCTGCTCAGCTGGCTCTGGAGCAGATGAACTCTGTCGTGCTGGGCGGAAGGAACATTAAGGTAGGGTTAGGGAGCAATGCATGCTTAGACTTCACTTGTTGTCAAACGTATTTCTTTATTTTTCTTTGGCTTAAACGTGATCTAAGCCTGTGTTTTTTGTGTGTGTGTTCATTTCTTTATACCGATCTCTTTTTAAAAAGGCTGTGGGATTATTAGTTCCCACTTTGCTGATTTATAGATAAAAAAAATAAGGCCAAAACCTGAATTTATTTTGACTATGAATAACCTTGTTTATCTCAATTATGCTTATAAGCTTCTATTAACGCTTATAAGCATTCTATTGACCTTTAGTGGAGCCTTAAGTCATTATTTAGCGCTATGTGTGTTTGGAGTTCAATGATCATTGTTATCTAATTCAGAAAAAGGGGGAAAGGTGGGTAGGCTTTTTATATGTCAGTGAACACTTAGAGATTATGCAGTTAGACACGGTGGAACTTTATAGCTTTAAAATCAGCTTAGTTTTGAAGTCAGACATGACCGTTGGATCTAAAACCTATTATTTTTAGTGATCACACCTACAGATGCAACACTGTCAGACCCATCTGCACACATCTTTATACATCGCTGCTCATATGTCGCTCCTGTGCTGGTTTGTATGTTGTAGGTAGGACGGCCAGGTAGCATCGGACAGGCACAGCCCATCATTGACCAGTTGGCAGAGGAGGCGCGCGCATACAATCGAATTTATGTAGCCTCTGTTCACCCGGACCTATCTGACGAAGACGTCAAGAGCGTCTTTGAGGCCTTTGGCAAGATTTTATCGTGCATGCTGGCCCGAGAACACACCACAGGAAAGCACAAAGGATTCTGCTTCATCGGTGAGCAGATCTAAAGCCTAATCTGAGGCAGTTCTTTTTATAAGATCTCTTTTATAAGATTCTACAGCATCCATGTGTTATAAGGCAGTAATGGATGAATCTCTATATTCTGTGCTGTTTTGAAGATTTTGACTATTTTCTTGTCTATGTGGGTGTAGAATATGAAAAGCCGCAGTCAGCAATAGATGCAGTGTCCTCCATGAACCTGTTTGACCTGGGAGGTCAGTACCTGAGAGTGGGGAAGGCTGTGACTCCTCCCATGCCCCTGCTGACCCCGACCACCCCCGGAGGTTTGCCGCCTGCTGCGGCGGTGGCAGCTGCCGCCGCCACCGCTAAGATCACAGCCCAGGTGAGGGATCGCAGCTCTGCTGAAGAGAACCTTAAATGTTACTGCTGTTAGCAGACCCAGAGCTCTGCATTTTAGCAGTGCAGTACACCGCTATAATCATGCAAGGGGTATTTTACTCTGTTGTTAAAGCTCTCACCAGATCTGAATGTCCCTCAAAACTTCTAAATCTAAGTACAGTGAGGCCTCGACTTACGAGTTTAATCCGTTCCGTGACGTAGCTCTTAACTCAAATCACTCGTACGTCAAATCCATTTTCACCATTACAATGAATTGAAATGCCGTTAATCCGTTCCGGACACCCAAAAATAAATAAAAAAA
>JAOUQX010000035.1:15081640-15092428 GCA_028566295.1 Liobagrus marginatus
GACTGGCTGCCCTGTATACCAGTCAAGTGACGGGATGGATGACGTCTATTTTTTAAATGTCATGCGATCTACCCACCATACCTTTGAGATCGACTGGTAGATCGCGATCGACGTATTGAGCACCCCTGCTCTAAACAAAGCGGTTCTCAAATCATTTAAGCCCCCCCCCCCCCCACTTCCTCTATAAACCCGACCAATTGCCAGATACGTTGCTGTAGTTAAACGTTAGGAAGTTGCTGACCTGTCTGCTGTCAGTGAACATAGACAGAACAGGTTTCCTGCGTTTGACGAAGTATGATGTAGTAGAAACGCTGCATAAATAACACTTTTGAATGTCCCTGGCCCAGAGCGTCATGCTTCTCCTCATTCTTACTGCTAGTCATTTTTATTTATACCCTCAGTGTCCGTCGCCGACGTCAGCGCTCCCGTCTGCATGCCTTTTCTATGTAGAATCGCCAGCATCCAACGTGTTCCTCGGCATTTTTTCTCCATTTTTAACCTTTTTCATGATCAACTAACATGTCTGATGCGTTAATGTGGTAACAGTGTTTTTTTTAAATACATTAATCCATTTAGCATGTGTTTCTATATGTATAGTGTAGATAATGATGTTTATTAAGATGTCATCTTGATTAGTCTCGCAGCACAGATGATTTGTCACTGGATTTAATAAAAACTATTTTTAGACAAATGTCCTCGGTGTGTGACTTCTCGCATGCTTTTTGTCAGGCGTCCACATCGATTAGTTCCATATAATATAGTTAACCTCAATAATCCTGTACCAACATTCACGAGTTCCTTTCCTAAAAGCGATTATGAACGCGAGTGAATTTCTTTCCTCCTTTATAAGCTCCACGATCTAGTTCCATAAGAACTGATCACTTGAGATTGCTCAGTACACGGAAGAGTAAGGAAAGGAAACTGTTCTGAATGATTGGATGGAATTGTCTGGCACAGTGATTGCTACAGTGGACATTTCCTACGAAGCTGTCACTCTGTCAGGATTAAACAAAAAAAAAAGATAAAGTGGACATAAGGAACACCAGGGGTGTCCAATCTTATGCACAAAGAGCCTGGTGTGAGTGAGTGGTAAATGAATTGAAATGATTAAGTCTTTATTATATACAGCAATTTATTGCCCTACAAGCATATCAGGGAAGTTTCATCTCTCTTCCTCTAGCCGAAGTGACTCGAATGCGCCTGATAGCATATTTATAGCTTTCCAACTCGTAAATACGAACGTTGCAGGAGGATTTGAATGCACGGTTGCTTCTGCTTGTTCGGAATGAAAACCTGTACCCACACCAGCCCCTCTCGGATACCATTGCACACCCCTGAATTAGAAGAAGGAATTTGTTTAGTGATGCGTCCCGTCTTTAATGATTTAACCCTATGTTTAACGACGTTTAAACGAACCTGTTGAATGTCTGACCGCTGCCTGCACTTTACCCATAGCTGGTCCTGAGCATCCTGAGGCAAACTGGTGGATTAGGCATCAGTATAGCTGGGGGAAAAGGATCCACTCCTTACAAGGGCGATGATGAGGTATATTTGTTCATCAGTAAACAATTATTTTCTTTCTTAGCATCATTTGCATGCTGGTGGAATATTTGTCTGTGTTTGTCTGTAGGGTATTTTTATCTCCCGAGTGTCAGAAGATGGTCCGGCTGCCCGAGCTGGGGTCAAAGTGGGAGACAAATTACTTGAGGTAGGTTTTTCTTGTCACATAAATCAGTTGATTCATTTACAATGAATTTCCGGTTTTATTCTACACCAGATATTTACATTCATGCCGAACTTAATTTCTTCCATTCGTTGCTTCCAGGTAAACAGCGTAGATCTGCAGGGAGCGGAGCACCACACGGCAGTGGAGGCCTTACGGAGCTCAGGAACAGCAGTGACCATGGCCGTACTGCGTGAGCGGATGGTAGAACCGGAGAACCCGATCACCACTACACCCCTGAGACCAGAGGATGATTACTTCCCCCGGGAGAGGAGGTCTTTTGGCCTTCCATTCAACCTGGAGACCGGTTCCACTGCTCCTACTTCGGGCCCCTGTCAGCGCTTGGCCACTTGCTTAGTCCGCAACGACAAGGGCTTAGGCTTCAGCATTGCTGGTGGCAAAGGATCTACCCTTTATCGAACAGGAGACACGGTAAATCACGAATACTATACACGAGTAAAGACTTGCGTGAAAAACTGGCACCAAAACCAGCTCTGAACCAGTATGCGAATGTTTACATCCCACTGGTAGTAAATGCTCCAGAGATTCCTGCACTTCCTCCGCAACCTTTTCCAGTTTAGCGCTTTCTGGTGCCTCCAAATCAACAGCGATATGAATAGCAAGCCGTGGCATCTGAACGGGAACTGGTGTGTAAGGCCGGGTATTTTCGTCTCACTACACAAGACCACGTGCGCTACTGCCCTCTTGCTCACCTTTCATAAATATAAAACGGTGACATGTTAAGGGACATAGAGAGAGACAGCCATTTTGTGTACACTAAGATAAATGCTGAGTGAATGTGAATGAATTATTTGTCTGCCCTGCTTTTGTCTTTGGAATCGGTATAACTGGAATATTCAGTGCCAGTTTATGACTGTTTTATTCAGATGTGTGCTATTTTTTAGTTAGTAGTTAGTTAAAAAAAAATAAAAGTAATTCTAAAATTTAAGATTATGATGCTCTTGTAACATTAAAATAAACTGCGTTATGCATCATAACTGCCGACTTGCAAAATCCGCGATCAAATGATAACACAGAAGCAGACGGCATTTTTGGTACGCTGCAGACGGCAAGTTAAAATTTTGATGGCATAAATACGGAGTGGACTCAATTAGACATTGAACATTTTATTTGAAAGTAACCTTCAACCCGGCATCTATTTTGTTAAGGTTAGTTCAAACTGTTCAACATATGTTTGTTCGCCTGCAGAAATAAAAATTAATTTGCTCGTTAGCAGTTCATTGATTTCATAAATGCAACACACTACAGTTTTTTCTATGATTTCCATAAAGGTAAAAAAAAAGGATATATGCAGTGTTATCTTTATTTTAGATGTCAAAAGGGTTTTGGCGGCTCCCTGTGTTTTAATTTTCTGTGGGGAACAGCTCCAAACGGCTCTTTGAGTGTTTTAGGCTGCCAACCCCTGTCCTAGCTAAAACGCTTTGTTAATAAAGGAGAGGTTCGGACCAGTGCAGGATTCAGAAGTTATGCACCATGAAACATCCAAGATCAATTCAGGCACTCCTGCTACTCCACATGACCAAATCGGTGGGGCAGAATGAACTGTTTGAAAATGGTATAAAAATTAGATTATGGATAAAAGACTATTCATAGATATAATTACAGTATGATAAGTATTGTATATTAAAAGTATGTCTGCTTATAAGCCCTGTGTTAGTGTGGCCTGCCAGTCATGCCAGTGTGAGCTTGTAGTAATGGCCGTCGTTCTCATGGCTGTTCTTCCTCTGTTTTGGTTTTAGGGAATCTTCATTTCTCGCATTGCTGAAGGAGGCGCTGCTCACAGAGACAACATCCTTCATGTAGGAGACAGAGTTCTATCTGTGAGTAAAGCTCTCTCTAGGCCTCTCTCGCTCTCTCTCCCTCCATGCCTCTCTCTTTCTGTCTTTATATGCCTCTCTCTCTCTCTCTCTCTCTCTCTCTCTCGCGCTCTCTCTCTCGGTCTCTTAATGATCTAGCAAACCGTAATTGAAATCTTAATTAAAAGAGATTTTAAAGCTCTTTTGCTCTATAAGGGCGCCTGCCAAATGCTATAACTGAAAATAATAGCTTTAAAAAAGGTTTCAGCGTTGGCACTTCTAACGAAAGATTTACTGTGACCTACCGAGTCAAGTAAACAACTCTATTTCACTGAAATTATCCTCTTGCATGATCGAAACCTTTTGCCTTTTCCCCCTCTTCCTTTGCTGAAGACGACACATGGTTGTGTTGTAAGTGTATAATTGTGCATCCATTTCAATTAGATGTATTTGTATGCTCTTGAACTTATCCTTGCACTCCTTATCTCTGTTGGAGTCCTTTCACTTTCGCTGTCCTCGCATGGACACACTAACAAACTTTTTGCTTGCTTGGTGGTGGTCACTGTGATTAGGGTGGTGGTGGGGGGGGAGGTGCAGTTGTATGGGTCTCTGCCCAAGTGGTGTCCTGCCTACCCTAGAAGCAGCCAATGGTAAGCGTCGATACTGAATGGTCAGTGCTGGTCTCTGTCCCTGTTGTAACCAATGACTAGTCTAATTCACGGGTAGACTACTTAGAAAAATAGTCAGACAAGCAGTATTTGCTTTGGAGTGTTATTGAAATGTATTGCCTTTTCAGTTTAAGACTACACTGTTTAATAATCCTCCCAAGATAAAAATTGGTAAAGGCAAACCGGCAGATTTGGATATATATAATCTTAACGAGCTGGTTAGTGAAAGCAGTTCAGTTTGAGTATGAAGGCCGTTATATGTTTGTTTTATTTTTTATATGATCTAATTTGCTTTTTATTTCTTTATGTTTAAGTTTATTTAAGTTTGCTGCAGTGGTTCTGCACACTCCATCCCTTTCCGTGGTTGGAACTTTTCTTCTTCGGTTACTCTTCTCCATCCACTCCTAATCAGGCTAACCTGCTAAAACATATCCCTGCTTGTGGCTGCATGAAGGCTTATTACTTAAAGCTCAAACCTTTAAATTGTAGCATTAATTAATTATACCATAAATATGAGAATGCATTAATGTTAATTATATCGTGTTGGCACTTTTTCTGAAATTCACTTGTTTTAAACAGCATCTGCTGATGTAAGTAAATGTATGGCTAAATGAGTTGTCTGATGGATAATTGATGTAGCTGTTAGAGATGATGATTATGGTGATGATGATTAGCTCCCTAGCACGACCTGCTGCCTCTATCCAGTTCAGCACTAATGGATCGTCTACCTCCCCCTCACCTTCCATTCACCTCCTGTGTGACTTGATTTAGATCAATGGTGTAGACATGACCGAAGCCAGACATGACCAAGCAGTAGCGCTACTTACCGGTACCTCCCCCACCATCTCGTTGCTCGTGGAACGGGAACAAGTGAGCACGGGAGGCTCACCGGGCCGAACACGTTCCCACTCACCTCCTCCTCCGGAGCCCTCGGACTCACCAGATCAAGAAGAGACCGGAGATGAACGCCTGGGGAATCATCTCATGGAGGATGAGTACCCTATAGAGGTAAGAACCTTTTTACTCAGCAAGTCCTAGACAGGAGGTCTGTGTATGTAGGTGACTTTCTGCTGAACGAAAATGTTATGATGACCAAACTTAGTTTTATTGATGTTTAAATATAGAAAATTGGAGCCAAGTTTATTTTAAACTCTTTAACTTGATGGAATGAATTGACTTGTCATTTAAGTGTTATGAAATACTACATAACTTGCTTATTACGGTCACCTTACTGGAATTTCATCTCGGAGAAAACAGACACATGATGAACAGATCATTTTGGATATTGTGATGGCATGTGCCCTTCTTGAAAAATCTGCAGATACATCCTGTATTTTACACACACACACTACAGTGATGTGGTTTAGAGCAGCGGTCCCTAACCATTTTTGCGTCACGGACCGGTTTAAGGTCCGACAATATTTTCACCGACCGGCTTTTTAGGTGTGGCAGATAAATACAACAAAATATAATGATACGACTGGCATTAAAAACTGTTAAAATATAACACTAAGTAACTAATAACTAACTGTTGTAGATATAATAATAAACATGAATCCACTGCGTATGCAACTTTATTAGCAGCGTCCTCGTAATATTGTGCCAACATCATAACATGAGTAAAGGCCTCTCAGTCTCACACTCACTGGTCATAATGGTAAAAGTTAAACATGCCTTCAACATAAGATATGCCACAAAAGCAAATATAAAGGGCAAGAAAAATACAACTCACCATAACACTAAATCAAGGAAACGTGCCAACGACATTTTTTGTTCAATTTTCTAGCTTGGGAGTTTCAATTCAGCGGTAATGTATTGTGTGTTACGGGCCGGAGCAGCCCCTTTAAGAAGGTAGCGGATGTAGGTAAGACATGTGACCGAGGCAAAGCATCTTGACATGCCTCTTGAGTGAGTCATAGACAGATTCATAGTCATAGACAGAGAATGCGGTAATTTTCCAAAATAAAACATGGTTCAGAATCAGACAATAAATAAAACGGAAATAACGTAAGTTATGTATTCTTTCTGTGCGGCCCGGTACCAATTGACAACTGGTTTAGAGAGCAACTACCAGTATGTTAAATGTGGTATGTATAATATGACTTTGTTTATATGGCATTGACTGATATCTTATCTTGCCCTCACAGGAAGTGACACTGGTCAAAACAGGTGGTCCTCTGGGTCTGAGCATCGTGGGGGGCAGTGACCATGCAAGCCACCCTTTTGGCATCACTGAACCAGGGGTGTTTATTTCAAAGGTAACTTTTGGTTAAGCTTTATCAAGAGATGAAATGACACTTGGCACTTTCTGACCAACTTGTACATGTGTGAATAGGTGATCCCCCACGGCTTAGCCTGTCAGAGTGGATTGCGTGTCGGTGACCGCATCCTAGAGGTAAACGCCATTGACTTGCGACACGCCACTCATCAGGAGGCGGTCAAAGCCCTGCTCTCCAACAACAAAGAGATCCGCATGCAAGTGCGTAGAGACCCGTCACCACCTGGCATGCAGGTACGAACGTACGCACAATTCTACATGTACATAACTTTCATGCCTTCAGATACACTAAAGGGGCTCCCTGCTCGAACTGTGTATAGGAAATAGTTATTCACAAGCAGCCTGGAGAGAAGCTTGGCATCAGCATCCGAGGAGGAGCCAGAGGTCATGCAGGCAACCCCTTTGATCCAACAGATGAGGGCATCTTCATCTCCAAGGTAAAGCCAATGTTCAGTTTGTGGAGTTTTTGAGCTGAGCTAGACTATAGAACTAGACATGTTGGGAAGGAATTCACCATTCATCTCTGCTGTTTAGGTGAGCTCCAACGGTGCCGCAGCACGGGACGGCCGCCTAAATGTCGGTATGAGAATCCTAGAGGTGGCCAATCACAGTCTGCTCGGTATGACTCATACGGAGGCAGTCAGAGTCCTGCGTGCCACCGGAGATACCTTGTTCATGTTGGTGTGTGACGGCTTCGACCCCAGAAACGTTGCCGGTGTGGAGGTAAATGGTCGTTTTTATAGTTTCAGACCAAAGAACGAGGTCCCAAACGCTCAGCGGTGATTTGTTGTCCTCCCAGGCATCTCCAGGCATCATTGCAAACCCATTCGCTGCCGGAATCGTTCGGAAGAACAGCATGGAAAGCATCTCCTCCATAGACCGAGATTTGAGCCCGGAAGAGCTGGACATCATGCAGAAGGTGATTAGTTTGTTGGACATCAGCATTTATCGTGAAAGCAGAAGCAGGAAAAAAATATTAACCGTGCTGTGAATTTCTTCCAAAAGGAAGTTGAGATGACAAAAGAGACATCCCAGTGGGAGCGGGAGGAGATGGAGAAAGTGGTGAGTGCACTCCCAAATGCAGAAATCTCATAGGCTTGGCTTAGAGGACATTGGTTCAGGGCAACAGCAGTAGCTTTTCCAAATTCCTTAAAGCCTCCTATATGACTTGTGCTAATGTGTGGGTTCTGTCCTTTTTCTTCCTCTCTTACACCCCTCTTTCCCCTCCCCAACACATCCTGAATGGATTTGGACGTGTCATTTACATTCTTTTATTCATTCATTTTTTAACATGTCTCCTGGCACTTTCCCCCCCATTGTGTTATTCATCCACACCAACATCCATCTCTTTCCCCATTGTATGAATGGATGTGTGTGTGTGGCCACTGGTCATTAATTCTGTGGTCTATGATTTTGCGCTTGCGTGTGTGTGCCTGGTGCCCCACTTTTTCCTGTATCCCCTCCTTTTTCGCTGAAGGAGCGTATGCGTTTGGAGCGTGAAGCGGCTACTCGTCGGCTGGAGGAGGAGTCGGAGGTGAGGCTTTATTCCCCTGCTGCTTTAGGATAGCTCTGACCACCTGAGTGCAACACTTTACTCTGACGTCGACCTGCAGCCACGCACTGAACTGCTAGCTGTAGCTGCTGTTACAGAAACAAACACTCATGCTGTTCTTGTACTAACGGTACAGTACGATAATGTTGCGTTCTGTTTTTCTGCAGAGCATGAGCACTGGGCCTCTGAAACTGGACTACAAGACACTGGCAGCTCTTCCCACAACCAGCCTACAGAGGGTCAATCGGGTGAGTGTGACCTCTTCCTGATGAAATGGCTGCGGTTCAGTGCGCAAACCAAACAGACTAAACTTTCACGCGCTATTCACTTGTGATATGTGGATTGTTTCATAAGTGTGGCGTAAAAGAACATTTAGGAATTCAAGTGTGTAAATGCTGGTCTTGGCAACCTCAAACACCTTTTTCAGAAAAAATAAGACTACGTAACCCAACTCTTCCTCTTTTTGTTATACATATAGAACGGTTATGAACAGTATTTTATTATATAATGAGTGAGTATTTTATGGTGTTATTTCTATCTGGATTTTTAAATCTCTTTATCCTATGACCCTGTCTGAAGTCTCGATTCAGACTGTGTGGAACGTGCGTGTTCTATTATAACTGTTAAACAATACAGGTTACATAATGAACAAAATCTCAATCGGTCAAATGATTAAATCTCTTCCAGGTCCATTCGGTACGATCTAAATGAAGCAATAGTCATGTTTTTTTTTTTTTTGTTGGTATCTAGTTTGCCTTTTGGTAACTGTTGTGATCGAGGTTTGAAATTAACTTTTTCACTCAGCAGCCAATATGGCTACTAAATTTTTAAGTTACCGGTCATACTGAACATCTACAGTGCCAAAAAAGGTCACATTAACTGTGACATGTTTATTTATATCATTTATTCAATTTTTTTCTTATTATTTATTATAGAAATATTAATACTAATAAATAACCCCAGCTAAGTTAGTAAACCTGGCTAATGTTATTTATGTTCGAGACTTGTATCTTGACTAGTGCGCTGTTATTTGTTGCGTGTGGACTGGGGGGGCGGGAAAGTATAGCACTAGCAAATATGCTGGTGATTTGATAATGTTACCCGCCCCATAAAATGTATTATTTCCTGGTTTTTCATTCCTGTAAAGACAGAGCTGCATCACTTTAATCGTGCAACATCGTGTTTGCTCTTAAGCATGTGAGAGTGAGCGTGCGCACTGTTGCTAAAATCTTGTACGGAAAGACGGGATGAATCAAGAAGTTGAGCTTTTCGGTTCCGTTGCTTCGCTACGATGCATCTATTTCCTGCCCCTCCCCTCTCCGTAGAGCAGAAGCCTGTGAATTAGAGTCCTTAATAAAGACTAGTGAGAGTTAGCGACCTGGTATTCTAGCAAATCTTTTGCACGACACGCTGAAATTCCGTCAGGACCGGGCATGCGCCGAAGAAAGTACGCTCAAAATATTGTTTAATGTATACAAACAAGTTGTTGACATTGTGAAAAGCTTTATCCCACCTCTCTGAACCTGATTGAAATAATCTGTTTGGGGAATTTCTATTTTTCCTTACGATTGATGTGTTTACATGGAGCGTTTTTGTTCCGATCAGAATACAATGCTCCGTGTAAACACACCTACCGATGCCGAAGTTGCAGAAATGACCCAACTAATAATTTCCAGCGTGTGTACCTCAAACAGAACGGTGTAACGCCTTCCTCAATCTCCAGCGTAATCCACACTGAGGTATTAGAATGACAGCTGAAGTGCTCAGAGGTTATTTAAAAAGTATGTGAGTGACCGGTTGGATACGCTAGTCATGAGTAGGCGGCCCTCTGATGAGGAAGCTTCCCATGATGCAGCTCGATCACGTCTCCCAGAATTTTCTTTCAGTGAATGAAGAACAAACCAGAAACCTCTGACTCGAATTTACTTTAAAGTAAGTTTCTGTACAATTTCTTTTCTAAATCATTTTATTCTTTATTTGTTTGTGTCTTACCTTCCACTTTCTTCTGCCCTGTCCATTTGTTGCTTCTTGCTTTCTTCTTCGAACGAGTTGTTGACCATTTGTGATCATTTTGATGCGATCCTAATACGGGGCAGGTTGTAGTATAGAATTCTTGTGGACGTCTCTTGTATTGGTGCTTGTTTGAATATGAGATCCAGTTTGTTCTTTTATCGTCCCTCCTGCTGCTATTTCATTCTGCATATGCCAGTTTACTTTGTTTGACTTAGTGCTTGAGAAAGTAAACGTTATTCATTTCCAATCGATTTAGCGATTCGCGTAATGACGAGCGTTGTAATAAAATCAATGAACCAGATTGAAACGGATTTCCGGAGGTTTCGCCTGCTATAGACATGCAGCTGTTGGGGAAAGATATAGCGCAAGAAGAACTGTGGGCAGTTAGCTCACGGTAACCTCTCATAGACTTGTCAGTGTCCACTGGACACATTTTGTCAGGTGTCGAGATTTGTAATGTCTCTTGGACTTGTTTGTGTAGCAATCTATATTTGATTGCATATTGAACTTTGTGCAGTAGGATCAAAGCAAGACATTTATTAAGCCATTTTTCTTAATGACTTTTTGATCTATTTTCAGTCTCGTAGTGCTTTTGAACAGATGGGCACGTTAGTATCTCTGAAATACAGTCATGGTTATAATCATAGTGTGTGACGGTGCAGCTGTCTTTACTGAAAGGTCTTTGGGTCGCATTCCTGCGACCTCATTCCCTTAGCATAGCGCACCAACCCCCCCCC
>JAOUQX010000035.1:15092528-15103611 GCA_028566295.1 Liobagrus marginatus
CCCCATGCATTACAGCACCACGCTTATCACCGGGACTATTTTCAGTACGCTGGTCTTGCTCAGGCTGACTTTGTAAGTCTCAAATTTAGTAGTCTGAGGAATTGCCTAGACATAATGCCCGTTGATCCAAATTAGCCATTAGCATTAGGCTTTGTAATGTGTTTTCATGCTAAAGCACATATTGACCAGTAGTGCGGCATGCATGGAATTTGGTAACTGTAAACTGTGATCTGTCTCTCCAAGATGGACTAGCTGTAAATAAATCTTATTAATCGTTTTAATAGATATGCGCTCTCACAGCATCTGTTTTGTTTCCTTCATAACTGCTGTCTATTTTACTTTTTTTGTTGTTGCTTTTTTTTGCACCTGTATAATTTTCACCTTTAAACCACTTTTTCATTGCTGTCTTACTCTTCAGCTGTCTTCTTCCTTTACTGAATCCTGTCCCATGGAGAGTGCTCTTCAGGCCAAGCCGTCTGGCACTTTACAACCTCCGTGCTTTGAGAAAGCTCACGCAACCCTGTACCATGTAGAAGCCCCCGTCACGCCCTCATCCTCACTGTCCTCGATTGTGACCTCGGCCGCACCCCAACAAACCGCAACCATGCCACAGGACACCAGTTCAGCAGCCGCGGTTTCGAAAGAAATACAGGAAGAGGAGTGTCTCGTTGATTCTCAGCCAATTTGTTTCAAAGAAAATCCCTTTCTGGTAGCTAACCGTAAGAGCAAAGCCCTCCCTGTTGAGGAACGCATACTTTCAGGGCCACCCACAGGTTATGGCAGGCAGGGCCATCTTCAGATCTCATTGTACAATAAGGCAAGCCTTCTGTGGTTGAGGTTTTTTTCTTGTAGCAGCATGACCTGTCACTTGTTTTATGCTTCTTGAGATGAGCCCAACGGCATTTGTTTACTTTAGAATTTTGCAGAATTATAAATAGAAAAAGCAATAATACAACCTCCTAGACACTGTAACAATTTATTCAGGTGGAAAGCATGCTTTGCTTTATTTAAATTTAAATTCTATATATATATTTATTTGCATCAGCCTAATAAAACATGTTTTCACCCTATTTTTTGCACACCGTGTGATTGTATCGTTTACTGGTATAATGGGTTAGCAATTTATACAAGTTACTTAGATTTCCTGCAAGGCCGAACTTTTTTTCCAAGCCACTGGCATTTGCAGGGTCATTTTATTGATTTATGATTGTTGCTGCTTGAAATGTGAAATCAACTGTTGGTTAAAAAAAAAAGAAGAATGGGCGAGAGGCCCCTCAGCATTCATGTACAGACAGTTCAGTACAATTGAAACAATTATCTCTTATCATGCATTCATATATTCTCTAAACTAAAACACAGACCCTGTTACAACCAAAAGTTGCTTCCTCTATTAAAGTGTTAATTAACTTGTAAACATTGTCAAAAATAAGAGCTGTCTGATCATGTCAAGTTGCAGCCAAAAATATTGAAGTCTGCATGGCTTTGGAACGTCACTTCACTACTACTAACTTAATTCTACATCACTGATCAGAATATCTTTCAGCAGGTTCCATCCGCTGAGCCCTCAAGAACTGACAGTCCTGTCCGTGAGCCACTTTACTCCCCAGGATCTCAACTGGTGAGTCCTTAAAATCTTAAGACACTTAGTGCATAATCATCTCATTACTTTTTATTCCATTTTCATTAACGAAAACAAGATAGATTATCGAGATAAGTATATGGCTTCTTGTCTCGATTTCGTCACCACTTATAACAAACGAGAACGGTTAATTCATTCACTTATCATTAACGTCTCCTTTCCTAGCCATCGTTCCACCAGTCCTCATCCTCCGTCCCTGTCGCACCAGGCAGGGAGACCCGATTCGTAAGTGGGCTGTCTGAGCACGACCTGCTAACTACGGCTTTCTCTGCTGTTTCACCATCGTGGGCTAATGAAACTAAATGCCTTGGAAATTCATCTTTGTGGATTGCTAAACTGCCTTTATGCACTGCGTATATACTGCTCTTAAAGTTGTATAAAGCTTAACAACCTTTATCTCCTGTGCTATTTTATAACATGTCGGCAGAAAATCATGGCACCTTGTGCCTGTATTGAAGGTCAGTTCTGTAGAACAGGACTAGGGTTTTACTAGCTGATGAGTTTTGGTTTCATGTCTAATCGGCTCTGCTTGTTGACACTGCATCTGTCTGGTGCCTGCGTTATGCTGATTCGGTGCTTAGGGTTGCCTGTCCACAACAAGCCGTTCCTGCTCAAAAAAACGTTTCACTTCATGCGTAATTGTGCTTCATTCCAGGCAAGCATTCATTTATCCTCCAATGTGACTGCCAAGGACAATTCAGCTGTGAGTGTCCAAGGAGCCAAGAGAGAATTAGTTTATTTACTTTAACAACTGTGTTAGTGGACATAAATCAGCTGTTTGTGGCGTTCGTCATCATTGTGGTGTTCCGTTTCATTTTAAGGTGTTTCTTTCTCTTCGTTCTAGACCAAGCCTGGTGCCATCCAGCCTGTCTCACGAGTGCGACCTAACGCCTCTCCGGTCAGTCATGATGGCCACATTAGTCCCAACCCTTTCCAGCATGGACCTTCCCCTTTCAACTCTCAGACCACCGTAAGATTCTTCACAACAGTCTAGACCACATTCCAGAGCCTCTGTGCACCATTCCTCCACCACCTGTCCCTTAAATATCCAAGTCCGTAAAAACACACACCTGTCTCAAACAGTCAGCTGTCACGCTTCAGTTTATGGACGTGAGCCAGTGCTACTCAAATCCAAGAATGTCGTATCTCATCATTTGAGTCGCTCGCATCTCGGTAACGGGTTGCTGCTATTTCTAAACCATCATTGTGTCAAAGGGAGTCTAAATAACTCTGCAGTTACCTATTCTATTGTAACCACGCTCTTTGATCACTCTCAGCAATTAATACATATTCTTTTAGACGCTGCCTTTGTTTAATAATCTATAAATCTCAGCACAGCTCCAACTTCCTTTTTTTAAATTTTATTTTATTATAGTCCATCTCTTCAGCCATAGCACGCAAAGCTCACTGCATATGCTTTGTAGTCATACATTTTAGCGTCTTTATTTCTTTTTCTTTCTTTGTCAATCCCATTCTGATCGGTACTCTGTCTCCTCTATTTTCGACTCCTTGAATCCTTTGCGCAGCCTCGTGCCCCATCCCCTGACACGTTCAACGATTTTCCCATCAATGTCAAGCAGGCATATAAGGCGTTTGCTGCTGTGCCCCACTCTATGGCCGTGCTGGAGCCTCCACAGGTAGGGTAGATGCTCCTAGCGGTTCTGAGCATGTCACCAAGCCTTTTCATTGGAGTCCAGTCTTGCATGAGTCGCTTCCATTCACATTGTGGATTGTATATGGGCTTCTCTGCACTATACTAGTGTCCATCTATCCATGCGTGTCGTTGTTGGTTTTTTTTGTGGTATTTAACAGTGTGCAGTGTCAGTAAATCCACAAAGATTTTCAGTTTGCTCATTATTTTTGTTGTCTGGTACATTGTTTTTCATCTTTGATGTTTAGAAATGCGTTCTTTCTTACTGCAATTTTCTCCTATTCTGTTTTTTTGTTTTTTGTTTTTATCAGGATCTCTATGCTCAGAGGAACAACTTTTATCCAAAGCAGTCTTTTCCAGAGGTATGGCTGTGTCCCCTACTATCTTTGATATGGTTTAGTCTCTGATTCCGTTCTTTTAAACCTCGTATAGTGGTACATAATGGTTGATCTTGACTGTATTATCCCCCTCATTGTATGGTGCAGTGAACTGTTTAGTAGAGAGGGCATGACTGACTGTGGTACTGATCGTATGCTTCTAATGGCTATTTCAGCCAGAGGAGAATAATGAAGTGTTTATAGGTGAGGGTAAAGGAGGGGCCCTCAGCCCTTGCCCCTCCCTCTCATCTGACCGTCGCGAGTACAGGAATCTGGCAGCTGTGCCACGCCTGTCTCGCCCCTCCCTGGACACTAAGGTATACAGCTTGACGGGGTCAGCGTGCCGCCTGTGCCCTCTGCCTTACAGCTGTATGGAATAACATGCGCTTTAAACCTCAGTGGTGGCGGGGCAAAAGGTTGTGACCGTGAGACCCGTCATAATTGGGGGACTCTTGATCGATCTTTCTGCGGGGTTATTCATTTTGGTGGCATGCCTGACTGATGCATGACAAGAACTTTATGCAATATCATTTAGTTTTCTTCTGACTTGCCACTTAAAACGCCCTGAAGATATAACCTCACTGTTGCGCTTTTGTACCTGTGCTTTCATTGTATTCTTTTTCGAGGTGCTGCTCATCATGCATTGTCGAGAGAAACCTTCACTGGTGGTTCTCGATCTCTTAATCGATTTTGTCCACGATGTTTAGCAATGTTCTATCTGTCTTATCGTGGTATTGTGGGCTCCCTGTTTTCTTCTACAGCCTTCCAAATCCTGTGGAACAGGAAGCCCAGAGCAGCGCTCTTTCCGAGACAGGCAGAAGTACTTTGAGATCGATGTAAAGCAGCAGACACCAGACAGCAAACCCAAACCGCGGGTTTCGCTCGTAGGAGAGGACGACCTGAAAAAAATGAAAGAGGAGGAAGGTTGGTGTGTGTCTCAATTTCTGCTCAGAATATTAAGAGAGCACTGAGAAGAATGAGCTGTTATTATTTCTGTGGTTATACTGCAACTGAAGTGGCATGATGCAGTTAAGTGAGAAGAATACATTCTTTTTGTCACCATGATTGTTTATTTATTGATTGATTGATTGATCATACGCAGCTGTCTGTATTGAACGTTTGATTGTTTGTAATTGAGTGCCACTAATACATACAAATAGATAATGAAGATGCCATGCTGTCATGATGATCTAATGCTGTGGTGGCCAAATACCGAGCTCATGTATTTGTACTCGTACACAGATACCCCATGTAATGTCATTTACAGTTTTTGCCTGACAGAACTGACACAAATATCAGACATGAAGAAAAGTTTCAGCCTTAGCAGTGTGGAAATATTTAAAAATGATTGGTTATTTACATTTCTTTTTCCTCTTTCTACAGTGTATTATTGCTTATTATACCATATGCCATTATTGCTGTCCTATATTTATTAGTCTCAATGTGCTGTGCTTGGAAAATTGTCACATCAGCGCAAAAAAAAACAAATAAATAAAAATGAAAGGCATTGTTATCCGTATCGCCTAGTACCAGGGGGAAAAAAAAAAACAATCCTGGTACTCGATTGTTAAAAACAGGTATCGGGGCATCCGTACAATATAGTATGGAAGAATGTGATTTCATTTCGGACTCAGGCTAACAATAACATTAAATAGTGGTCTAGCTATCAAAACGCTATGTTTACATGCATTGACGAAGGAAACTTTAGCGCTGCTGCATAAAAGAGGTTTGAGTGCAAGGCTTCAGTAAGTACTTGAGTTAAAAGCATAAATTGGTCTTTTTTGTGAGCGTGATTTATGTCAAGACGTCTGTTCTTATTCCTCAGCAAAGATAATTGGGCAGAAAGTACGAGAGTATATGCTGGATGAGGATGAGGATGACGAAGAGGAAGACTTGGCGAAGCAGGTGGCACAGATGAAGGCTCAGGGCAAGGTTATTCTGGATGGGGTGGAGTATAAGGTCGAGCCTGTCAGCGGTCATAACTCTACTCCTTCCAGGTATTGTGCCACACCTCCAGGCTACTGCAGCAGCTCAGGGTAGGCCACGCTCTCCTTTCACTGTCATTTCATTAGAAATAGCATCATTTCCTTGAGCTCTTCTTTGTCGCTCATGTCTGTATTTGTGTACAAATCCAAGGCCTAATCATTTCTAGTATACAATATTATACATATGCATATTAGACATACATATCTATATATGTATACACAATATATGGTGGCTCAATGGTAAGGCTCTGGGTCAGTTATCAGAGGGTCGGGGGTTCAAGCCTCGCACCAGACAAGCTACCATCATTGGGTCCCTTAACCTCACTTGCTCCAGGGGCGCCGTTCGTTCTGGCTGACCCCAGCGTTCAAATTCATATGCTGGGATATGCGATATAAAAACATTTCACTGCATGTATGTGCATGTGATAAATAGGATCTGAAAATGAAAAATATCTAATATAGAATAATACAATGACAGTCTACCATTGTAAATGTGCTCTTCATATTTATAGTATTTATAGCTTTGTTTATACTGTTATGCTCTCGTGGCTTGTGGATCCTAACAGTCACTGTGTGATTAGACATGTTTTCTGGGCTGGGGTTCAACATGTGTACAAATTTGTGCTAAATGTGAATTATTAATGTTTCACTGCCGGGGAGATACTCAAGCATCACATTATAGAGTTGGTAGTTTACATTTGTAACAAGCAAATCTGGTTGCATATTTTGCAGGACTTCCTCGGTAGATGGAAGAGGTGATTCCCAGCGCAACTCTATGGAGGATAGCTTTAGACCGGAGCAGAGACCAAACTCTATGACTGGGTAACTTAAAGATTGTTGCGTTTGTATCGTTGCGTGGTTGTTCCATTTTCCTGACATTTTCATCGCACGTGTGTTGTACAGTCTGATCCCTGTGTACCCCGGCGATTCTGCAGCTCCCATCCGCACTGCCAAGGCTGAGCGCCGGCACCAGGAGAGGCTGCGTGTGCAGAGCCCCGAGCTCAGTGTGGCTATAGACAAGGATCTTTCTCCTGCAGAGAAACGAGCACTGGAGGCTGAAAAGAGGGCCATGTGGAGGGCCGCCAGGTAAAGCAGCAAGCACCATAGCATAGATCAGTCCTTGAAATGAGTCGTATGCGTATAGCTCCCACATCTTGAACCAGAGACCTGTTTATTTTTCTATGTTGGCCATCCCTGTGTTTCTTATCTGCAAATAGAGTTTTCAGATCTTAGTCTGTGGCTGGATTTGTATTTCATTGGATCCCCCTTTCTTATCTTAAACACTGCCTCCCCCTTTTTTGTGTTGTCATCCACATTCATTTTCTCGATGCTCAGGGTTGCCAAAGACGCTCTGAAAAATGACACAAAACAATAGTTATTTTATTAGCGGACATTGTGGTAAATTCGCAACAGTTGTTTGGTGTTTTGCAACAAGAACGAGGATTCAATTGCAAAAAAATATAGAGAGAGAGAGAGAATTTTCATGGTGATTGATGTTAATAAGACGTTGCAACATGTAATATCGCCTAATGCAAATCTAACTAACACATCAAATTCTCTGAGTTAATGATGTTACATACTGTAATGTAAATAGTCAAATTCATCCCAGCCACTGTCATTGCTTTAACACATTGTGTATTTGTAAAGGAAAGTTATTTAGGTACTAAATATTCCAATATGCTATTGATTTTATTAATGCAACAAAAGAAAATGATTAGAATTAATGATTGTAGACTAAATAAATTAGTATTCAGCTCTATTTTGGTGCGTGCTTAAATCATTTTTGGTAAGGTGTGTCTTTGGCAGCTTTGACATTCGAGTATTTGTGTTGACTTTTGATTCTTACTATGTGTTCTAGTAGTTTACCTTCCACCTGTACCCTCTTCTTCTCTTTCCCTTTTCTCTTTGTGCGTATGTTTTGCCTCGTATGTTCTCTCTCCTCTCCTGCTGCCCTTCCTCTCTCTGGTTGGCTGTTCCCAAGGCCTTATGGTCTAGACGAAGACGTTAGGCAGTATGAGCAAGACCTGGCCAAGAGACTCTACCAGTCGCGCGTGAGGGCGTCGTTAGACAGTGCACCAGCTCCTTCCTCTACCTGCTACTCTTCCTCTCAGCCCAGGTCTGCCCTGTCCACCCACAAAGCATTGTGGGGGCTGAGCTCTGGTGCCTTTTAAACACTGCTTTGGTGCTTGCTGTAGAGTGTAACTGGAGTCGTTTTGTGACGTAACAATGCTGCTTCAAACATTGTCTTCGTTTGAATGCTGTGTGCTGGTGGTTACAGAAACCTTTACACACACATTCACATTCTCAGTTGCATTATTTTCCTGCACTTCCTCATCCCTTTGCACACGTTTTTTGTTTTTTTTAAATATGTAACTGTGGGCTTGGGCTTGTGAAATATGATGTGTCCTTGTAGTAACCGCTCATTCACATAAACAGACACACTATATATGTTAGAGCTGATCATACATGGGGTTTTAACAAAGTTGAACGTATAATTATTGATGTACAAGTTTCCGTTTTTAAAAACATTTCTGTTCTCAGCAGTTTCAGGACATAATGGACTTAATGCTTTTTTGTTCCATGGCAATATTTTATTTGCTCTCATTAACTTATAGCTTTATTATGTGAATAATAGCAGGAACTTGTCTCAAAGATATTCCGTAATATTAATCGAATTGTAAATATACACTTCAGACCATGCAAAAATAAAACACCTTGTGATTTGGAACGGTGTATTACACCATCCCAGCGTGTATTATTTTTGTTGATTACACAGCTCTGATGCGGCGATGGTATGTTATTCCCATATGACAACCACCAAAATGAATAACACACGGCTCATGCGGGTACTACGAGTTATCTTGCCCAGTACTACCTAATGCATCGCTCCGTTTTCTTTCTGTAAGGGCTGATAAAATATTCCAACTCGTCAACATTTCGTCTGTAATTTACTTGACACAAATCGCCATGTAATAAGTGGGATTAGGTACGTTATCCCTTACTTAATAGCACAGCCTGTCATTTGTTATTTCACACATTAAATTCCGGCCACAGCCGCACACTGTAGCATCATTTCTCCACAATCCCGTACACGTCATTCGCAGCAGAACAGCTGTACTCTAGTTTTATTTGATGAGTCCCTTCCCGTCACCCCTGAACATTCATCCTATAACTACACAAGCAATTTTCTATCAGCTACAATAAGTTATAATTATATATGTATTGTTTTAACAGTAAGTGAACGCATCTAGGATGCATGTTGCCATGGTAACTTTATAGCTAAGCGTAACCAGTCACAGACCCAAGTCTGAGCTGGATTTATTTTCCCCGTTCTAAGTTCACTCATTAATCTATGTGTACACTCTGTTTCTCTTCAAGTCTAACTGTAAGTCCTTTGTTTCTTCAGGATGAAGTCTTTAGAGCAGGATGCTCTCAAGGCTCAGATGGTCATTGCAAAATCCAAGGAAGGGAGAAAGCGAGGCACTCTGGATCAGTTAGCTGAATCGCCGTCTCCAGTACCCACGCCTTCACCCACTCCTATGGAAGGTAAGAGCTCAAGTTCTGTTAAAGTCGACGTTAGTGTTGTCTGTCTACGAGAATAAACCTAATTTATTTTATTTCTGCCCATTTTCTGGACAGATTTCAGTCCTCGCGCTGTGACCTCACCTGGCCGACTGGTATGAGTCTGTTGTATTTTTGTTGTTGTTTTCGCTTTTTTTTTTGTTTTTTTCAAGTGCTAATCATACACTACAGTAACTCAAAACAGTATTGTTCTATTTTTGTTGCCAGCTAAGTAGAAAGTACTCGTGTCCATTACTTCCATTCATTCTCCAAAACAAGAAAAGTCGTATTTATATAAATTGCCTCCTTTTCTATTTTTTTTTTCTACCTCCCCTATTCTTCCTTGTATCTGCCCTTTTTTTTATCCCTCCTTCTATACATCTCACTTCTTCTTTGTCTTTATTTCTCCACATCAATCCTCTCCACTTCACATCTCTACACCCGTTCATTTGCTGTCCTTAGTCTCTGTCAGAAAAGAAGTTTGACTACCGACAATTCGCTGCCATTCCTTCTGCTAAAGCCGTATACGACATTCAGGTATTACCTGCATGCCAAGTTCCCAGGATTCTGACACTCCTTAACCTCTCAAGTTAGTCTCATCTGCTTGGCTTTTCGCTGTTACCCCTCTCCCTCCTGACCATGTTGAGAAATTTAAACATCCCTGGTAACTGGGCCTCCAGCTTCTTTGCACAAACAACGTCTATGCTCAATTCACTGTTATCATTAGCTACTGGTACCAACTAGTTCCATATGCTTAAAATATAATGATTTGGACTGCATTGAGACCTGTTCAGCCGACTTCATGCTGCTTCAAAACCGGGGATAAAGGGAAGATGGCAGCGCGAACTTAACACGGACCTTTTCCACTCTGGTCCTTTCGTCCTACAACAGAAACGCTCTAGCTTAAGGCCACTAACCAGATTTGGGACAAAGAGTTATCTTGTATCTCACTATGTCGCATGGGAAAGCTGTTCCGCATTAGGGTAGTGGATTATCAGATGTGAGTGGAAGACCGGCAAAACCATTAAAGCATGCTCGAACAGCTGGGAACAAGGGAATGTTGCCTAATTTCTGTTGGTGTTTGTGTGTGTGTGTGTGTGTTTTGTGACTGTTTGGATGAACATTGGTCTATGTGGTTTGGGGTTTGTGTGCTTATTGTTTTTCAAATCCCCTTTGCTGTTATTCCACACTGAAGACCACCAAATTGATTTGTTCTAAATCATTATTTCAAATGATATAGCGTGTTTAGCCCTTCAAGGGTCGAGTTATTAGTTTCCAAGTTGTGAGTTACTCAGTTACTTAACCATTTGTGTCCTTATTTCCAACAATCTGTCTACAACAGCGCTCTGAGTATATCCAGATTTAGTCTCTCTGTATTACGGCAACTTCCCGAATCCATAATGTCAGACACTATAAATGTTTTAGGGAGTCTTTGGTTCTGTTTGGTGGCCTTCTCGGTGTGCCCTGACCTCAATGTTTGTTACGCTGTTTTAATGTTAAGCAATGCCTTCACCCTGATCTGAGAACATGTGTACAAATCGTTCATACTTTAGCCTAGTACGAACTGGCCAAGCCATGAACTGTTGGAACTAGAACATGGACTAGATATCTGTTGATCACTGAGTCAGGTACCCTTTACTGTTCGGGTTTACTTGCAGTTAAATCCATGTCGGGGGTGAAGGAGTGCGTAGCATGCTGGTATTTGGTGTGATTTCATTGACGTGTCAGACGTCCGTTGTGTTTTGTGTTGCTTCTTCTTTTTCAGTGCTTTTGTCAGTGACTTAGAGTACACACTTATGGATATCTCCTTAAACAGGAATGGGGGGGGGGGGTGTAGCAGCATATTCTCTTTCCTTTGTGAGGAAGCGTT
>JAOUQX010000035.1:15159300-15172453 GCA_028566295.1 Liobagrus marginatus
ACAAGTAATAGACACATGAATACATGAGGTGAAAAGTAATTTGTTTATATTTAAAGATTATATATTTCATATAATATGTTTATAATAATAATATATTTAAGATATATAGCCCTAGCTATTGCATACTGTGTAATTCTACACTTTTTGCATTGCGTTTTCTGTAAAGCGCTTAACAGTCTGATCTTTTACCAAATGTCCATGTTTTCAATAAGGCAGAGTTACTGTATGAATTTGATTTGGAAGCACTCGTTCTCTAACGCCAGGTCATAAACATAAGTGAGATTTGGCCAAAAAAAAAAAAAAAACATCATTGGTTGCAACGTCAATCTCTGCGATCGAAATAGTCATCAGTTTATAAACTACTTGCTACATAACTTCTACTTCAGAAATCCTTTTTTTTTTGTTTAACTAAGAGGCAGTAAGAATTTTTTCCTGAAAGTTTTAAAGAAATCTGTAACTTGGGCAGGTCAATTCAAACTGCTGGAGCAGGACCGGGATATTAAGGAGCCCGTGCAGTATTTTAATAGTGTGGAAGAAGTGGCCAAAGCTTTTCCTGAACGAGTTTATGTCATGGAGGAAATAACCTTTAATGTTAAGGTATGGGTTTACCGTTTACCCTTATATAAAGATTTTACCTGCATAATGCTGTTATACCCATCTGTCTTTATTTCTGGTTGCATAGTTTCAAATTTCTTCTGTCTGCCATGCCAAAGGATATAAAATACTGTTGTCTTGTTTGCTTAAAATTTACTTTGTGTTCTGTTATTCCCCAACCTTGACTGGCAGCATTCTAACCACTATAGCCCATTTAATCTGAAACAAACTGTTTATTGTCCTCAAAGCTGAATTCACAAAGCTATTGCCTTGTCTTGAATGCAGAGTCCCTTTGTCCTTATAGTGAAAGGTTATATTTGTGTTGTCTGTGGCTGGATCCTACTTTCTGCTGCTAGAAAAAATATTTAGAATGTTGTTGTCCGGATGATAAAGCTAGCATGTCCCCTACAGATGGCGTCAGGTGAATGCAATGAGGACACCGAGGTGTACAACATCACCCTGAGCACTGGGGACGAGTTAACCCTTATGGGCCAAGCTGAGATCCTGTATGCCAAAACGCCAAGAGAGAAATCACGCCTCAACACCATTTTCAGGCGCATCGGCAAGCTCAACTCCATAGCTCGGCCAGGACGGGGCAAAATGCCGTGTCTGATCTGTATGAATCACCGCACTAACGAGAGTGTGAGCCTGCCGTTCCAGTGCCGTGGCCGCTTCAGCACATGCTCGCCGCTGGAGCTGCAGATGCAAGAAGGTGAACACAGCATTCGTGCCATAGTGGAGAAGGCACGGCTGCCCGTCAATGTGACCGTGCCCGTGTGTCCACCCCGCAACTCGCACGACCTGCACCCAATACGAGAGGGTCACCGCTACAAGCTCGTTAATGTGCGTACCAAGACGGTAGTGGTGTGTTGTGTACTGCGCCCCAACGCCGTGCTACCTGTGCACTTCCCCTTGCATGTTGCCACGGCGATGCCTCGCCTGCTGGTACCTGAAGGCCTTTTGCATGGTGAAGCATGGCTAGAAAGCGTAGTTTATCGCTGGTTCGCATACTGCCAGGAACAGTTTGATATCGACAGCTACTCAAGAGCAGTGCGTGATGTGAGGGCTGACTGGCCTGAAGACACCAAGAGTCCCAAGAAAGGCACCAGTGGAACGGGCTGCACAGTAGGGAATGGAAATGGAGATGGTACCAATGGCTGCCCAGCCCACGTACCGAGCTCGCTTAGCTCAGCCCGGGATGAGCTCACGCAGTCTTTCCACCGACTATCAGTTTGTGTCTATGGGAATAATCTGCATGGCAACAGTGAGGTGAACCTGCAGGGCTGCGTTTGCCTTTACAGAGAGTTGGTGCCTCCGGAAGCTCCAGATGCGGATTATCCATTTCCAGATCTTCTAGACAGTTCATCAGCTCCTTGCAAAGCAGATCTGCCATATGAGGAACTGTGGCTGGACCACACACAGACAAACAGTCCAGTGCACGAGCACAATGAGGCTATCCGAGGAAACGTTGCCATCTCCAGCTGTCTGCCTGGCCTGACATACCCCAGTGTGGTCTCTACAAGTGCTGCCTTCCTTAGTGCTGATATCAGTCTACCTCCACCTCCTGTGCCTCCAAAATCTGAAGCTGTGAGTAATTTTTTGTATGCGTCAAATAATATTAAATATCCAGTTAATGTTCTTTTATAATGTGTTGTGATATCTATCGTTTTAAAGAGAGAGGTTTATTGGGTTTACCAAATGCCATTTATGACGTATTGTATATTCTCGTGCCCAATGCGTCGTGTTGACAAAATACATATACTGTTATTTATTTAAAGTGTCAATATTACATTTGTAGGTCATTTGTGGGTGATTTAGAACAAAACAATTGTTGTACCATGTCGTTAGAACAGCCGGATGTTGGTTTTAGTAAGCAAGAAAACATAAAAGGGCATGAAGCTATAGAAAAATGTCGTTTTTCCATTTACCCTAGCCATTTTTAAGCATTAAACTAGGCAGTCAAGACCACTGCAGAGATGGACAGATAGTGATGTCCTTCATGTGTGTTCAGTTGTCCATTAGCATACGATGAGCAAAAGTTAAGGTGGTTGGTTTCATGTGTCTCAAAGAACGCAAATGTTGGATTTCCCTCCTCCTTTCTGATTGCTATTGTGTAGTGTGAGCTAATGTTAAATAAAGTAATATCAGTAAACAAATAGATAAACGTTCCTACTCTTTGTAAAGCCCATTGTACATCACGCACAGCAATGTGACAAATTAAAGAATGTTTGGATATCAAAAGTAATTTAAAGCTATAAATGTCCATTAACAGCCAATAAAAAATTGTGAGTGCTTCTGCGACAAACAGGTCCTCTGCTACTTTTAGTTGATTGCTTTTCACCATGAACAGGATTTAATTAATTGCTGGGAGAAATATTATTTATGGTTATTTTTACGCTGCTCTGAACTGAATCCTGATCTCCACAGGTGAAAGAGGAGTGTCGGCTGTTAAACGCTCCTCCAATTCCTCCGAGGAGTTCCAAACAGACAGCATTGAGCTCTGGCAGCATCCCGGTGTCATTTCCACCCACAAAGCCACGGCAGACTGACACTCGTTCCCCAAGCCCAACCCTGTCCTACTATTCCTCCGGCCTTCATAACATGTGAGTACAAAAAAAAAAGCAGAGCATCATAAGCAGAAAAGCAGTGATTAGTATTGTTCATTATTCAACCGTTTTGGTATTCGTTTCTGCAGAGGAGGAAAGAGTGAGTCCTCAAAAGAGATAGAGGAGAAGAGCCATGCATGTTACCCATGCAACTGGATTCGAACAGATGTCAGTAAAAGCAGCAAGCCTCCCTCCTGCCTCAGTCCCTCCACTGACAATGCACTTTCCCGTCTCTCCTGGCCAAATGACTTCTGCGGGCCTGACTTCCATAAAACCGAAGACTTCTCATCGGTACATTGCCGTAGTTACTCCAGCTACCCGAGGAAAAGGACCCCTGGCACCCCAAAGACTTGTTCCTCTGGCCTTTTTGACTTTGACAAAGGAGGTAGGAGCCCTGCAGCAACAAAGGCCCAACAGCCTGCTCAGTTTTGTACTAAATCAACTAGTTATACCCTGGAAATATACAGAGACAAACCTATTGAGGAATGTGACACTAAACAAAGCAGATCCTGTCCCATCTTGCCCCCAAGAACCCCAAAACAAAGCGATGCAAAGAAAGACAAGGAATGTTTGTCTGCACATGCCACAGACACCGACACCAAACATCATGTGGACAGAGTAAACCAGGGAACTGAGACGTCCTGTCCTGCTACAGGGATACAATGGCAACCACCAAACAACCTCTCAGGCCTTTCTATTGAAGAGGTGTCCAAGTCATTGCGTTTCATTGGAATGGCAGAGGATGTGGTTCGGTTGTTTGTTCGAGAGAAAATCGATGGTAATTTGCTCTTGCAGCTAACGGAAGAAATTCTGTCCGAAGACTTTAAGTTAAGCAAACTACAAGTAAAAAAACTCATGCAGTTTATTGGTGGCTGGCGGCCCAAAATGTAAGCTTGAACAAAAAAAAAAAACAACATGGCGAGAACATAAAATACGCTGCATAACACTAAAGCCTTCAGTATTGCATTCGACTGTTTTGTATCTATGCTATGCACCATTTTAAGCCCTGTAATGATTTTATTGGTTTGTAGAATATATACAAGATATGAACATACGGTGCGCTGTGCATTTACTTTTCGTGATGTTCATGCTTTTATTGACTTGTATGTAATCTCTGTTACCTTATGGTACCTGCACAACACACTTAATATTTTACTCAAAGCCTTTGTGAAATATGAATATATTTTGATCAAAACGAATCATGCCTTTACACTTCTTGCAATAATTATATCTGTATGATGACGAAATAGGAACATTAGGAAATGCAATGTATCTGAGTCCTATTGGTATGCTGAATAATTACTGATCAGATCATAAGGAACAGTAAAACAAATCTTGTTATTGTTGAACAAAGCCCCCCTGTAAACATTGCGCTTATATTTGGAGATAGCAGCCATCAATCTCTAAACCCCAGAAACAAAATACTGTACTAGCAACAGTCCTGTAAAGTTAACGAACATGTAAATTTTAATGCACTTCTGATTAAATGAGACACAGTTTCTCTTGAGACACCTTTTAATGTGACTTTTAGCATTTATATTGTACGTATGACATGTTGCTATCCACCCCTCTCTATTCACACTTACTCCTTGACTCTATAAACATGCCACATGCACAGTGTCGTGATGCAGCATCAGAAGCCAGACCCTACTGCTGTGGACGCATTAATATTTTATTTAATCCTCAAGCCTGAGTAGCTGAAAAACTGCAGAGTAAAATCGCCAAGCTGCTATCACGTAGATGTATTCCCATGTATCAGGAAATAACTCATTAAGCACTTTAATTGTCTATGTTCTTTCACTTATCTTTCTTCTCGCAGGCAGTTTCTATGACATTAGTAGGCTTCCCTTTGGCTTTCAAACATAAGCCACACAGCCTCCTTCCTGTGAATGATGGCATTGCATGGGCTACATATGCATGTGCCAGATTATTAATGTAATTTGTTATGCTTCCTGGTTGTAAAATGTTTAGTTGCTGTTTACCCAACTAAAGAACACAAGAATATTTAATATCTCAAGCAGTCGACAGTTTGTCACGTATGCTTTTAAAAATTGATTACATCAGCTTTAAATTGAAAAGTTACATGTGAATATGGTATTAAGTTCCAGATCAAAGCAGGTTGTGTTTTTTTGCATTTAAGCAATTTACACGCAGTGCCATATGTATGTGGAATTAATAAACCATCACACACACACACGTTATTGTGTCTGACCACAAGGCATCAAGGCAACCACAGGAACTGTTCTGACTGATTAATCTAGAACTTTAGAACAGATCTGTATTGAGATTATGTGAAGCTGCTCACATCCAGGGTTCCCAGCCTATATAGGTCCTGCCAAGTATATTGGGATCAGTTGCCTGATCAATAAGACAGTCCACCTGCTCTTCCACGCTCAGCTCACTCTCCCCAAGTCTGGCACGGATGTTGTGTTCCTCAGTTCCTCTAATCACAGCCAGCATGCCCTTAAACGCAGAGTCCTTCTCAAAGCCGAGACGCAGCTCCTCGCTGATGGATTAAATATCAGTTAGAACTACATTACTCATCTAAATTGTTTTCTTAAGTTAATTAATACTAAATAGCATCAATATTTTCCTAGCGGCCTTGTTTTTGATTTTAGAATGAAGTGTAAAAATTTGAACTGTTTTACCAAGTAAAAGGATTGTCCATTTTTACACTTGATTGTAATATCTGCCAAGTTCCCAGTTACTGTTCATAAAAAAACCTCTTGAATATTTCATGTTGGAGTACAGTTACATTTTTACCATTATGCGTTGGCTGCTGTATGACCGGTTGCGATGCGTCTAAAATCGGCCTGGTTATTGGATTTACGGCATGAGTTTGCATACGAGTTTATAGTTGACTGGAAAGTCTGAGATATAAAGTGTCTGATGCTGTGATTTTTCACTGAAATTAAATTAGATTTGCATACAGAAAGTAAACAGCTAAATACAATTGACTGAAACACTATCCTAAGTGCCTGTAGAAAGCGCTGTAATGGCACATGGCTTACCTTGTTATAACTGAGGGGTTAGCGCCCTCTAGCTTTCTTCGAGCAAAGTTGATCTTTTGTAGTGGGTACCAGTTGATCTCTCTGGTGTCTACACTCTCAATCCAGGTGCCTCCTTTCTTAAGCTGCTTTAGCGCAAAATTCTAAATAATAAGGAGATCAAGACATTTGAACCTGGAAAGTTAAATAAAGCTGAAACAACACCTGCTATTTCTTGTTCCATTTACCCCGGAACGAAACAAAATTATTGCAACATGGTCATGTGTCAAACTATAACAAGTGTTCAAGTGACTGGAATAATGAGGCCTGAATTGTGCTACAGTAAACATCGCTAACATATTCCTCAAAAAATGTACATATCCAGTTGTTGTTATTATTAATATGTTTGCATTAAAGAGACAACATTCCTTTGTGCTATTTAAATGTATTATTCTTCTAGAGCACATAGTGAGCATCAAACTAATTTCCGGTCAAAATATTACTAATAAGTGTATCATCAGCTGCTGGAGTTTACACAAAGACCTCAGTGTTCCTGGAGATCAGTGCTTTCACTCAAACACTTGTGACATCCTCATACCTTCCAGTCCAGCGACGGCTCTTTAACAAACACATCCATGGTGTTGAGGAGGAGGTCTGGCTCATCCCTGAAGGCCCGGAGTGAATGCACCATCACGCTGCGGATCAGGCCCGACTCGGCCATGGGCTTCATCAGATTTACAAACTGACGTGTAAGCCTGAAGGGCATCAGCTCCGGCACTGCCAGAAACTAAAGAATACGGAATAGCATGTTTTAGATCTTCCTAACGCAATGTGTAAGCTAACGTTGAGCAATATGGAAGACTGTCAAATGCCCTGCAAACCTGAGTAGCTGATCCAAAAGCATGGCCAAAGTCAATGCCAATCATGCCACCTGTTTCAGTATTGATCATGAAATTGGAGAGGTGACGGTCGCCGATACCCAGCAACCATTGACTGATGCAGAGCAGCGCATGGGAGCTGGTAAAGTGTGAGCGCAACGAAAGGAAGGCTTCAGGTGTCGTACTCATGTGCACAAACGCTCGTCTGAACGGGACCAACATAGAAAGAAAAAAAAAAAAACATTAAAAACGTTACAACTCATTAATTTCACACCGAAGTCTTATAGATACATGTAGACTTAGTATAAACGCAATCAATACCAAGCCAGTCCAAGAAGCAAGAATAAGTATAATAATAAAATAAAACTTAATCGGAGCTCCACGTTCTAATCGGTTGGGTGGTGGTGGCTCAATGGTATAAGGCCCTGGGTCAGTGATCAGAGGGTCAGGGGTTCAAGCCTCGTACCCTGCAAGCTACCATCATTGGGTCCTTGAGCAAGGCCCTTAACCTCACCTGCTCCAGGGGCGCTGTTCGTTCTGTCTGACCCTGCGCTCTGACCCCAACGTTCAAATGTGTATGCTGGGATATGCGGAATCAAAGAATTTCACTGTATGTTGTACTGTATGATGTGCATGTGACCAATAAACTTAACTTTAACTTTACTTTAATTATTTTACACCCAATATAAATCACATAGCAATTAGAGAATAAAGGAACTCTTAATAATGAAAATCATACCTTAGCAGATCCGCTGGTACACTCTGCTCCATCTGTTTAAAGTTATTCACCGCGTCTGCGCGCTTGGCCTTCCTGTAGAACAATGACATCACACAGTAATGTGCACTCGCTCTGTCCATTTTCAGCAGAAAATACGGCTCAGTAGGGCATTGGGGCATCATGGCAGAAGAGAAATAGAAACAATAACGCACTTGTATGTCTCAACATATTGTCGGATTCCCACAATCCTCCCAGCATTTTTACTTAACCAGGAGTTGTAGATTTCAATCGGCCTGAAACAAAAAACAAACGTGTGTTGCACCAACATGCCTAAAGGGAATCAGCTTTAACATTTTAGGGGATCTGACCAAGAACAAATAAAATAAAAACAGGGAATAAAGTAAATTAGAGAATAAATGTAGCCGTAGATGTCAATTTCATGCGGTAAAAAAAGTAAAAGCATACAATAATTGGGTTTTCTTCTCTTTTTCAGTTGTTTTACTGGCTAGGAACACTTTCAGTGTGCAGGTGTTTTCCATCCACTCGATCAGCCCGATTCTGCAGATAAAAATCAACATGAGTTTACTGACAGAAGCAGTCAAACAAAATTCCAAAGAAGATTAAAGTAAATCTCAAGCACCAAAACCTTTGCTAAAATTATGAGAAAAAAAAACATGCTGTCTTTCCCTACAGTGATGCACAAATAGTAAGACTATATTACTGAAACTTTAAAAGGTCCAGAAACAGATCCCCTACCTGCTGGTTATTGGAACAACCTGGTAGGTACGGAGCATCAGGCTGCGTTGGGAACAGGCTGCGTCCTGACCAAGTAGGATGTTCATAACATTAAAGAGCTGCTCGATTCGCTGGTCCTGCCGCAGGTCCTCGCCTCCCTTCACCAGAAACGGGTGGTCCCTTTCATCATTGCCTCGCACGATGAGTCGTTTTGGACGACGAATGGAAGTCATAACCTTTACCTGGAGTCACACATGCACGACAGAGTTGAACGGGATGCTAACCCATCCTAGGGCACGCTCACACACTGTCAATCGACCCACAACACAACACGTAATGAGACTGGGTAGGAAACGGTAGCGCACAGATAAACAAAGAAGAACAGGGAGAGCATGCAAACTTCATACGCACAAGGTAGAGGCAGGCAAACATGCTAAGCACTAAGCCACTGTGCACCCTCGCATGTTGGCAATTCACTTCAAGTAGATTGTTTTGAACTTTTAGCAGTAATTAAAAGAGAGTAAAATAAGGCACTATAATATGAGTCAGAGTGTATGAGGACCGCCATCCACATGGACGTACCCGTTCATCAAACCCGGTAATCTTCGCATGGTACTCAGGCAGAGGCTTGGATCTTCCGTCATACTGTCCTAAAGTTGGGAAGCAAATTAGTATCAGATTTTGTTCTAAAATAATGCGTCATGTGAGGAGATAAAGCCCTTTCTCCTAACCTGGCACCTCCAGCTCGTTCCTGAGTATTTCTGCACTGAAGTTACTGAGCCAGGGCGAGTACTCCTTCAGGTTTCCTGGCTCCTTCTGAAAGCCTCTCATGGACATCACAAAGTCATCCACTGTCCTAAGATAATCCTTATCGTTACGCTTGTCGAACACCTTCGAGCCAGCCAAACCGAAAAACTTTTCTACATCTTTGGAGAATTTCTTTTGAAAACACAAAGAGAAAATACAGGCTTTACTTTGTACAGCTATCTATCCACAAAAGTAATAAGAAGGGGACAATAGTTTCAGGTGATACAAATAATAACCTGGCTGAATTTTTTCCGGAAGGATCCGATTCTTGGGGCTTTGGAATTGCAGAGTGAGGCGCTCATTTCTTCATACAGTGACTTCATCAATTTCTTGTCCATGTTCGGCTTCTCCAACTGACCCTTAACCTCATCCCACCAATCCTGCAGAACAATAAACGAGTGATCTATTCCTGTTGCTTCATCACTCTTTGTAAAGAGTAACGAGACCTAATTCTAATAATTGTGTATTTTTAAAGCAGAAAGAATGAGATTTAGGCAAGCTGTGCTTTTACAGCTTTTGTGCGACAACTACAATTCAGAACTCTTTACAGCACAACCACGGTTATGTTGGAAAGAAACTGATCGATAAAATACCTCTCAAGATTACGTTTGTATTGTAAATACAGATTATGGCCCATTAAATGTAAATTAAATGTAGTACTTTAAAAAGCATTTCAGGATTGGTGAGCTGCTGAAGGGCATCGACAAACTCTTGAAAAGCTCCTCCTTTATCCAATTTATCCTTTAGCCTAGTGAACAATCACAAAATACAGTCACATGACACTGTTTTCATTCATTAGTTTTATGCTTAAAATAGTCGCTATCTACTCAGTTTCCCATACTTATGGATAAACTCCTGGTTACTGTGACCGATAATAGACTCTTCAAATGTGTAGCCTTCACTGCTGATCATGAAGGGGTAAATGAGCGCTTGTGGGTAGCACTCCGCAATCTCATTCACCACACGCTGCACCGCTACTGCCTCTGGCTTGTCCAACAGAGCCATCATCTGACTGATCCAGCCAATTAGCTGCCAGCAAGGCACGCTTGCCACCTATCAGAACACAACATGGCTTATTGCTAGGACAAACCCAAATTAATCAGAAATAACAATCCCACATTCAGTCCCGTTTCTGGGCTTTTGAATTGTAAATTCTATCCCCAATTCCACCTCGTTGGTCAAAAGGTTTAGTGTCTCTGCAGAGTAGAGCTCCACCAGCTGCAGTAAGCGTGGGAACTTGAGTCTGGCTTCCTCGGAGTTAAGCTTCAGTGCTTTTAGCATCATCTTGACTACATGAGCAGGCAAAATCTGCATCTCAGGAGAACTGCTTACTGTAAAATATGGACAAGACAACTTATTAGTATACAGGATTTTATGTAAATGTATTATGGTGCAACTGGAGAACCAAAAGCTGACTGAATAAACTGGAACATGACAACACCCACAATACTCAATAATATTACATTTTATACATTTCGCTTTTGCATGCAATGAGAAAAGTACGTCCTGGAACAATATCCTCATTCATATAGCCTTAATACGGTTTATTAAACATGGACCATAGAATGTTAAACAGTAGAGAGTGTATGGTTTGGCATGTAATCTTAGATTTACTCTCTTCTCTTTGCTCTCTCTCCCTTAGTCTGCGGTCACAGAAGTTAGCCAGAGTCATATAGGCCTCCACGATGCCCAGTGTGTCGGCATGCTGTTGGCTGAATGATTGCTCCTCTTCCTCGGCCATGTGTGCAGCACTGTGTAATAGCTGGAGAGCACGAATCTGCAAACCCTCCACCACCTAACATTTCATAGATAAGACAGGGTTCAGATCGAATAATAAGCACAAAAAGATAGGAAAGAATGACATCTTTGTCATCAGATGATTAACAAATCATCAAGACTTTGTTTTGGTGAGGTGTTAATTTTCTATAGCAACATGGGTGTAATAATAATAATGATAATAATGCTAGCTGTAATGTATTTAAATTGCTTGTTATTATATATTCTAAATAGCAAAAAATAAGTATGTGGACACATGACATCACACCTATGTACTGTTCCTCAAACTGTTGCTACAAAGTTTGAAGCACTCACTGTTCTATAAAATGTCTTTGCATGCTGTAGCATTACTTCTTTTCCGTGGCACTCAGAAGGCCAAACGTGTCCTAGTACTATAATGCAACTGAATGTATCGATCGATTCAGCTACACGTAACACCAGGAGCTACCTTGCCATTAGAAGATGCCCCAGAAAGTTCTAAAACTCTCTGTGCTTTCTCTCCTTCAAGAACATCCAGAACAGAGGGACTGCGTGTCACAGCGCTAGCCAAAAGGTCAAAGGTTGTACCCAGCAGGATCCTTTGGTCTCGAAACATCTTGCCAGTGAAGCGTTCACTTTGGTTTTCAAATTCCTCTACATAACACAAACACATTCATCAGAATAAATATCTGTGTTCTTCATGAAGATGAACACTGTCTAGACTATAGTTTAGACATTAGTAAGACTGATTAAGGTGAACCAGTTCTACCAAGCAGTGGGACAGTCTTGAGCAAGGATCTAATCTGCTCGGCGGGCCCCTGGCTCTGGCTCCTCCGCTGGTTGAAACGGCTGAAGCTGTGCACCCAGCGCTGTAGCTGGCTTCTCTCAGCCTTTGCTTCCCGGCGAAGCTCTTTCAACAGCTTGGTCGCCACACAGAAGTTGTTCTGGTTTGAAAAGCATGCAAAGAAGAAGAAGGGAAAAAAAAAAGGGGGGGGGGGTAAAAGCTCTGGTTCTATATAATGAACGTTATTTCAAGTCAACAGTTCTATGTCCCACATGATCGGCTGCTGGGAATTCTGCGATAGGCTTCTCCCTTTTTACTACATATCGATGTACAGCATCAGACCAGGAATGAGTACAGGAATGTCTGGTTTAAATGCTGGCAGATTATGCGATTAAGAAGTACCTGTTTCCAAGCACTATCTGCCATGTTCAGTTTCATATCGAACTTGCAGCCCTTCACTAGTGCTGTTAACTCTTCGGTTGCGCTGTTCTGCTCAGCACCATCCACCTCCATACTGTAAGCAGGAGATGAGCCCAGCTTCTCCAAGATCTTATCCAAGAAGAAACACCTGGAACATGAGATGATACGCTTTCGATGAAAAAGGCTTTTACCTAAACTACAGATTTCATTAAATTGTTCAGATATGATCAGTTATTACTCACCGGGATGTAATGATGTCATCCCATACGTTCATGGGGTCTAGTTTAGCATCAGGGTAGCGACTGGTCCACCTCTTAATCAAAGCTTTTAAAGAACCTTCTGAGACTGGTACAAAGGAGAACCAGGTTATTTAATAATAACTATGTTAAACGATCATAAACATCAACAAATAATTATGAATGTCATATCATTGTGAGAAAGTTGGTTTGACAGCTCACCCTCCCCTGTAATGTAAAATAGGAAGTCCTGGATCTCTGTCAGAGCTTGGACTGACTGGAGCATTCTCAGACGACTTCGGTTCAGCAAAGGATCAACACTGGAGTAGTTCTGTACAACAAACAATAGCGTTAACTGCTACTGACAACACAGAAACATACAGTACATCTTTTTCTTAGTGAAATTTCCTGATCATTTTATTCTAACGGTGTCTGTTTAAATAATGACATTTTAACAGGGCTCCTCTCCTTAAGATTATTTTTCATGAGAAAAAAAAAACCACGGTTATCTAATGAACATTTTTTCATTGCTTCCTCATCTTTTCACTGAATCCATAACTTAAGGTTACTAACGTAACCCCGGTTCTCTGATAACATGAGTGAGGTATCTCACTATGGGAACGCCTCAGGGCG
>JAOUQX010000035.1:15173488-15201520 GCA_028566295.1 Liobagrus marginatus
TTCATTCTTATGGGAAAACATGTATCGGTATACGAACGTTTCAGTGTACGAGTAACGTTCCGGAACGGATTAAATTCGTACACCGAGGTTCCACTGTACTCATTTATGTTGTTTCTTATTTAATATTTTATTGTGAAATTAATGCAAATAGCTGTTGTGGCAAGTCACAGTTACACTAGGTGCATGTTGCACATCAGTTCAGTACGTAACTCACTACATAATTCAACCATATATATTTAAGAGTAATATTTGACATGTAGCAAGAGATTTTGGAGCTTCTGAGGCAAAGCGATCAATGTCAGATTCAACTCTAGCAAATGTTCATCTCAATAAACACCACATTTTGCATTAATATACCAATATGAAAAAATGAAAGAAATACGTTTTCCCCCTATAACCTGCATAAGGATAACAGTATGGCAAATCACTACCTGATAAAATGGGTCTTCCCACATCCTGTCCAAGTTGTGGTCTATATTAATTGTAGCACAGTACTGTAGAGACTGCCACTCGGTCAGGTGGTTGTAGGCCTCCAGAGCTGCTATTTCCCAAAAATCCTTCTCTGTGTCTGTGGGTTCACCATCCGTCCACTCCTCGTTGTTCAGTGCCTGAGCAAACAAACCACATGTACAGGATTATTTCATGTACACATCTGACAACACTAATTAATAGACCTGCAGAAATGCATGTCGGTGTGGTGGCATGGAAAAGCATCAGGTATTGTTTTGCACATAATCAACCATAAGCAAAGGTAGAGCAGTTGAAATCTGTTTGCTCCCTTATGTAAAAATTGCAATTTAATCTAAGCATTCTGATACTTTTTTGGCTAAATATATATTTACTATTTAAAAGTAGACATGTCAATGTTCAGTATGTTATAGGCAGAAACCCTATTTTGTCTTTTTTCTTTAAATATTGTTTGCTGTTTGCCAGAATTTAGCCAAGGATGTCACACTTATGCTAAAATTATCATTACGGACAATAGCTAAAATGATCATTACATTTTCAATACTCTACAATTCTCTATTGTTATTATACTTTTTTTTTTTTTTAAAGTTCATCATTTTAGATAATAAAAGGAACATCTTTTAAACACTGCATAATGATGCATGTTTATTTCGAATTTGTTTTATAGCACTTTTAGCAGTCACAAAACAGCTTAAGATAAAAACAGAAGTAAAGTTAGATCCTTAATGAGCAATTTAGTTACACTAACAGCAGAAAGGCAGAAGAAACCCCCAATCCAGAAACCAGGGGAGAAAGAAGAATCAAAAGGATGGGTTATCCTCGAGGTGATAGCAATTAGCAAAAATATAAGTACATACAGTGTACAGTGACCTATTAATATGAATATATTGTAAATAGAAGGGTTTGTCATTTAATAAAATAATCAGAACGGCATGCATGTTAAGAAACAGCGTCAGGCTCTTACTCAAATACACACACATTACCTCATTATAAAGCTTTACTGCATCAGCGTAGTCGCCTTTGGCTTCTGCCTGCAGAGCAAGACATGTGATGGACTTTGTGCCAATCTTTCCACCAAAGATTCCCCTCACCACATCGTAATCCCCCAAAGACCTATACAACCTAGAGGCGTCACAAGAGGAACTGATATTATTTCTGAGCACACACTTCATAAATAAACATGCTGTACTGACTCGGAAAAAAACAGACAGAGATGAAAATGTGAAAAAAGTAAAACGAAGAAAGAAAGAGGAGCCCTAAACTCACTTAGCTAGATGAATCCAGCGCTCTGTGTCAGGGGGGAGTTCCTGCTTGCCTCGTGCTCGTTTGGAGGGAGGTTCACTCGGCACGCTGCTGGGGTGTAAGAGGCTCTGCTCTAAGAGGAGGATGCCCATAGGCTGCTGAAGGCTGCCCAAGCAGCTGGCACTGACACTAGCAGGCTGCACATGCAGTAAAGCTAAATGCTGGTAACACATATCCTGCATAGACACCAGTTCTATTTATTAGTTTTGAATTATGACAAAGTACATATAATGCTAACATGATTCAACGTATACCCCTTACATATTTATAACACTACAACTAAGATGAAGTTTGAAAAGAAGTAAAAGAATGTCTTTTCAACTTATCTTTAACTACTATACAGTGGCGTTATTTTTCTTTATTACACGGCTCTGTGTAATACTTGATTCTGATTCAATTGCGCCATTCGGTATGTTATTAACCAGATTGCATTTGCCAAACTGAACAATGAACACACTGCTCATCAGTGTACTTTCTTAATACTTAATGTGTCACTCCATGTTCTTCACGGAAGCTTTGCAGAAGGGGTGAAAAAATATTTAACCTCATCAATATTTTGTGTCTAACTTACTTGAGACAAGTAGCCGTGTAATACGTGGTATAACGTTCATTTAGCCAGTTATCGAAGAATAAACCCCTTCAGAGTGATGCAAGGCATCGTGTGTTTATTCTGCAATAACAACCGGCTGGATGTACATTATCCCTGACATAACACTGAATTGTAATAATAGTAATTACATGGTAATAACACAGCAAGGAATTAACATAGTAATAACAAAGAAAAGTGTAAACATAGTAATTACAATGGAATAACACTGCAGAGTAATAACATTGAAAGTAGCTGTATAATAAGTGTGATAATGAACATCCAGACAGTTGTTTTAGCAGAATAAGCCCATTCATAGTGATGCAAGGTCCTGGTCACTCTGTCTGTGTTTATTATGCAATAACAACGGGCTGGATGTACATCATGTCTTACATATAACGTTTTTACGTGCAGCTCGCCTATTGACTACTGCAGACTAAAATGGTAAAGACCACTTATGTACAGTATAAGGGGGAAATGCCTTATTTAACTACATATGTATTGACGGTTGTGGGAATTGACATGAGGTGAATGATAAAGTACTACACTTTAACCAAGAGTGACCTAGACTATCCTAATAAACATGTCTGAAGCACATTGCCAGCACACCTTACCTGCACACAAGCGATAAATGGTGGGAAGTATGTTGTGCTTTTGAGCAGTAGGTTGTTCAGGTCCTGCAGTAAATTCTTTAGTATTGCCTCCCTCTCTTTAGAAGGCCTTGATTGCTCCATCTCCAGCAGCACTCCAGAAAACAGGGAGCTGAACAGCTGTTTGGCGAGGGTGGAGTCTCTCTTTGGAAGTCACAGACAAACAATAAATTCAACACACATACAGAATGTTTTAATATAAAGAAATCATATTTCTGTTAAAGATAAGATGTTACCTGTGCGAGGGCCTGTAACGGAGCGATAAGACTGCTGTATTGGATCTGAATGTCTGGCAGGTCACCCACCCTGTAGCTACGGTACAAGGTCACCTGAGCTTCTTGTTGGATTTTCTGGGTGGCTCTTTTTTCCTGATTAACACAGATATGTGAGCTGCAGCGAAAACATTGGATAGTCACAAACAACAGCAAAGAAACAGTTAATAGTGTGAATTCTACCCTTTCAGTTCTTTGTGAATGGATTTCTCTTTTAGCAAACTTAATGTTTTCTTTCTCTTTGTCCTTCAGGAACCGTCGTTTCAGTCTCAAGATATCAGCACGCTTTTCCCGTTCAGCTGCACATAAAAATAAAATGATATTTCTTTTTTCATTTCATGTACACACACAACTGAGTAGTGATAACCTGACACAAGGCACCTCTGTGAGCAACGACTGACCTGTACTCCGACTGTCCGTCTCATCAGTGGGATTCGTCAGGCGTTTAGAGCCAAAGCTGGCACCCACTGCTCGCCAGGTAGCAGCTTTCTCCACTCTTTTCTTCTCGAACACCAGCAGAGAGGACGCAGAGTCAGAGGATAGGGTATAATCTGCTAGTGTATCCACACTACTTCCAGTTAACCAGTTATATGCTGAACGTCGACCTGAGAGCACAAACAATTTAATTACGAAC
Source organism: Liobagrus marginatus (assembly GCA_028566295.1). Taxonomy (NCBI): domain Eukaryota; kingdom Metazoa; phylum Chordata; class Actinopteri; order Siluriformes; family Amblycipitidae; genus Liobagrus; species Liobagrus marginatus. Next base: position 15,177,401 of record JAOUQX010000035.1, read on the forward strand.
AAAATTATAGAACAATAATATAAAGTCAAAATTTGGTCTGATTTCATTACTTTGTACATATAATTGCATTGGCTGTGTGCCTGAAAAGCTAATATTAGGTAAAGATCCAAATTAGCATGATGCCTAAAGCTTGCTAAGTTGTTGGAAGAACTAAAATGTGATTTTCCTTTGCACAGGGCAAAACTGAAAGAAGTCAGAAGCTATTGTAACAAATACAAAATATATATATAATATATACAAGATCAATAAAATATTTACAACTCTGTCTGCGCATCTAAAAAAATACTCCCTAAATTTTACAGATGAATTAAACGATCGGGAAAAGCACCTGCACCAGGAGCCTGAGTCTGGGAAAACTCCAACGAGGCCTGGGTGGCTCGGATTTGGCCCCTTATACTGGCTGGTTGAATCTCTGCGCTATCCGCCCGCTGTGTGCCTGCGGCTTGGGTCACCTGGGTCTCCATGAACATTGGAGTGAGCACTGTGCTTCTTTGACGCCAGTTAGAGTCAATCATGTAATCCTAGAGATTACATAAACCCCCAAAGTGAACAGACAGTAACAGCATAGGGCAAAACAACAGTAAAGAAACAATAAATAAATAAACAAACAAACAAATAAGTCAGTAAATAAATTGGACCAAGTTCAAATCAGATACACCCAAACCTGAAATTTGCACTCTGAGAGTGGGAACTCAAACATGTTGCGTGTGAAGTCAGGACTCTGACTGGTCATTTCCAGCAGCAAGTTCGTAGCCAGGCTAAGGAAGCGCTCCTCAATGCGGGCCGAATAGAGTGAGCTCAACACCATCAGCAGTCTCTCCAACGTAGCAGTTGGCAAACGCTTCTCATGACTCCAAAAGTTTCGTACATACAGCCTTAAAAAAACACCACATGCATGATGTATGGGCAGTACCGAGGCATAATGCGTTCTGATGCTAATTTCACAATAACATTACGGAGAACTGGTCTGAAAGTCATCAATGTGCAAAAAAGGTATATGTGGACTTACTGTAAGCCCTGGTTTTCATCTGTAAGCCCCTGGAGAAGCGCTTCTTTGGCCTCATTTAACACCTCTACACACGTGCTTTCTTCTCTGCTCTCCGCATCACTATAAACGCACAATTACAAGAACCAAAAAGCAAACACTTAAAATAAATTAAAACGATGCAAACACCAGAAGAAAGCCTATGGTGGAATACTGCTGAAGCCAATGAAGAGGGGCAAGAGGAAGCAGAAAGTACCTGTAATTGTCCTGAATCCACATGAGAATGCCATACATCCTCTCCCTGCATGCAGGAGATGGGTGAGAGACAAAGGCTGTGACTGCCCCCAAAATTTCCTTCATCTCCTCAGGCTTCAGAATGGCTAGAATCTTATGCACGATCTCCAGACACACTCGCTGTCTTGCCTCATCTCTGGGAGCGCAAACATTTTATAAAAATAATTAATGATAATCAACAATAATCAATAACATATAATAATCAATTTTGATCAAGAAACAATGTAACTTAATGGGGCATCCTGTTCTGGGAAAATAATCAACAATGTTGCCCGATAAGTTACCTGTTGCCTCCAATAGCAAATCCCACAATTCAATTCAATTGTATTTATAAAGCACTTTTAACAATACACATTGTCCCAAACAAAGCAGCGTTACAGAAAGTAAACGGTAAGAAGAAAAAGAAAAAAGTGTGAACGTGTGACATGTATCCCAATAAACAAGTCTTAGGTGACGATGGCAAGGAAAAACTCCCCTGATGCAGGATAATCCCCTGCATCCCCTAACCAAATTCAAATTCAGATCGTATTTATCACATACACATACATGCAGTGAAATGTTTTTATTGCGCATATCCCAGCATTTGAATTTGAAGGCTGGGGTCAGAGCGCAGGGTCAGCCAGAACGAACGGCGCCCCTGGAGCAAGTGAGGTTAAGGGCCTTGCTCAAGGACCCAATGATGGTAGCTTGCCTGGTGCGAGGCTTGAACCCCTGGCCCTCTGAGCACTGACTCAGAGCCTTTTACCATTGAGCCACCACAACCATTCCCTTATTCCAATTTTTCTTTAAGTTAAGGACAAAAACAAATGCAGAGAAACCTTAAGAAGCAATGCATAATTTCATACTTATTGAATGATATAGCATAGACGCTGGAGATTCTGTCCATAAATATTAAACAGGTTCACTTGATCAGCAATTAGCCTTATTTATGGAAGAAAATGTGTGTTTGAATACATTTATTATTAGAACAAAAATAAGTCATTAATGTGCAAATCCATGATTAGTCTTGTGACTCCAACAGCACTGTAGTATAATTAGGGTGTATCACTGTAAGGGTTAAGTAAAACATCTATTTATTAAAATCGTAAATAACAGCTTTAGTCTGAGCATCATACACACCCATGACCATTAACTGCAATCATATCAGAACTGAACTACTAGATGATGTACCGGTGAGGCATCTACACATCTACTTGCAGTTTTTCCATGCTACTGGTCATTAGACGGAACAAGGACACAAACCTGTGCGCCATCGTCTGGGTGAATCCCTTGGTCTTTAGGTGCAGGAAAATGTCAGGGATGCTATCAGCGTAGCTCAGCACACACTCCAGACAGTTTGTTTTCAGCAGACCGTGTAGTTTGGGCAGCAGGTAGAAAACGGTATTTATAAAGCTAACATAGAAACACACACAATTTACCAATTTCACTCAAACTCTAAAATGGACACAGCCAAAAAAATAAAAACTACAAACAATGAACGTCGAACCTAACTTACCGATTCATTATGGGTGGGAAATGCTTACACAGTTTGCACAAACAAATGATAAATTTGTCATCTAGATCCTTTTTCTTCAGTTCAGTCAGTTTGGTCACAGTTGCATCCAACAATGAATCTTTATTTTTCTACATGAATACATAAAACCACACAAAAGATATACAAATGTACATAAAAAGAAACGCCAGTCTGTGTTACACGCTGAAATTAGTGAATCCAAAGTCTTGCACATACACTTTTGTTGCCAGTCATGTACTTCAAAATTAACCCGATGATCTCTGCTGCAGCAGAGTAGACGTCTTTATATCTGATAAAGGTCAGGTTGTTGGTCAGACACTGGAAGTATCTGCAAATTGAATCAGTTGAAGAAAGTTTTGATGGTAAACTTCTTTAACTTGCATTTTCATCCCATTGTTGCCATATTACAAAAATCTAATAAATAATGTAAGATTTGCTGTCTGTATGTATAAAGAATTATCAGAAAGAAATAATTAAAAACTAAAAGCAAAAATATGTGCTAAAAATTACAAATAATATCAGAGTATGTTTAATAAATGATTTTGAGAGTGCATAGCTACTGATCCAGGTTCATTCGGACTGTTCAGCATAAAAAATGACCAGCTACAGTAAAGAGGTGGCAGTGGCAATGAATGCCTTGTATACACTTGTTTTATGCACCGACAGAGCCTGCAATTAACTAGTGAGATTTTTAGTAGTGAGGTAATTGAGTAAATATGTGAGCAATCAACTAAAAATATACACATTTGATGTGATTAGTGTGGAAATTATATAATCCTAAAAATATATATATATAATGATGCACATGCCCTAAATTAGGCGATAATGTCGAGTTTGCTCTGTATTAGAGGACTAAAAGCTTTATTAAAAAGAAAGAATAACTTTACTGTCAAGCTGGTATTACTTTATGAAATCAGAAATATTAACCAAGAGCAGTCGATATTTTAATGTACAAACAACTAAGTAGGCCTACGAATCACCTATAAATACTGACTCATTGTTGAGGAACAGAAGAAAGAGAATTCCTGTACATTACTCAAACTTTGCTCAAAGCATTCATTACTTCTGAGTGTATTCACATGTGCCAGCTGAGGACTTGAGTGTGTACCTGTCATGTTCAATGCCACAGGCGGGTTCATAAGGGGGAAGGTCATTGGCCAAAACTATGCCTAAAAGCTGCAACCCAACAGAGTTGTCTTTGCTATTAGGATCCTTTCCAGAGAAGAAACTAAATATCAAACTGCCAGAAGAAAAAAAAAAACGGAAAAATGATGCATAGAAAGCAGTAATGTTAGTATACATAGTGTGCAATAGAATGATCAAAAGCAATGATGTAGGTAGGCACAGGGTGCATCTCAATCAGCTCCCTCGGGAGCTCCTTCAGCCAGTTAATTGTGCACACAAGTAAGATACAACCAAACATAAATAGGACAATTATGAGTACATTTCTATCAGCATAACTATGTACTTGGTTTAGTGCAAAATATCCCTGCAATTTCTACCCAGTAAATATTTTAAATCATGTAACCCTTCAAAGTCATTAAACTCAACCAAACCATATTGCTAACAAAAGCAATAACACAATAACAAGCTAGTTAAATTTGTAGACAAAAATTGTAGTTTGGCTACCGTTTTCAAGCTGAGAAATTTAAGAAAATACATATGATATCATTTCCAATAGGCATCAATACTCTTGGTTTGTCAGGATTTTGCAATCGAGGGACCTGGTCGACCACCTGATTAGTGCCCTGACTACCACATTAGAGCGCTTTTTGTGTCGCAAACAAAATCTGCATGTTTGGCATAATTTACTGTTGTATAGCTAACTAGTGTGTCTAATATCTTTAGTTACATCAATCTAAGCACAAATGGTAACATTTGTTATTACATACTTGTATGGTATGTGCAGACAGTCTTTCCAGCACTCCACTATGGTGCGTAGAATCTCCAGATTGTGCCTGAACACCGCTCTTTTGGCATGGAAACAGTTTTTCATTAGAAACTCCAGCAGACGATTTGCCAGGACCTCATCTCTTGTGTTACCCTGAAAAAACAAAAACAATGTACTATTTCTATTATAAATTTTAACAGGAACAGATGCACAGCAACTAATTCATGAGATTATTATAAATCTGTTATTGTTACAGAACATGAAAAATGTGCTGAAACAATACCGAATGCGCCTTTTAAATTGTCACACCTTTGGAGTGGCCACACTAGTCCAGGAGAGGAGAGTGACCACTATATCCACCACCATGAAGTGGATGCCATCGCCACCATTGTTACTACAAACCACAAGCTGCAAGAGTGGACCCAACCAATGCCTAGCATAGGGACGGAACACCTGTTGTACAGATAAATAAATTAAGCATGGCCGAAAATTAAGCGCTAATAATATCAACATATAAATATTACAGCTCTGCTCTTATTCTGCTTCATACATTGGACCAAAAATTAAAAGTCACCTCCTCAGTATTGATGATGAGCTTGGCGATGAACAGTCGAACGTTCAGGGGAGAGGATGGATTATTTAGCTTCCCGTGCAGAAATTTCATCCAGGGAGGAAGATCACTCGGTATCAAACCCTAAAAGGAAAAAAGTCAACACACCTGCTGCTAGCCGATGCCAGAGTATAGAGCGTACATTGTAAATGTAAACATTGTAGGAGCCCTTGTAGGAAACAAGTCCTTCTTGACATACTTCCTCTACTTTCGGGGTGATGCTGTTTCTCTGCATGTGGCGGAACAGGGCAGTCATAGTGGCCATGCACTCATGCTGGTTCAGCTCATCCATCTCCAACTCGACACTTTCATCTTGAGACAAAATCTCCACATGTCTCTAATGAGGGAAAATAAACTTAATTTAAATATCTTCCTTGCAAGCATAAATACGCCAACCCAAAACACACACCAACACTGGCATACGACAAGAGGGCATTTTGTTTAACCCACCCTTGTCCTATTAGTGTTGCCATGGCCTGAGGGATTCTGGGAGTTGTATGAAAAGCTCTGGACTCCTGTAGAGAAGTCAAACTGACTCATCTCCTCACTGAGACTACTGTCAGCCATGTAGGACTGCGAAGAGAGGTATACTGGTGCATCTGACAAAAATTAAAAAGGGAGTAATTAAAAAGGGAATATACAGTGGGCCATGAACACAGAACACAAGCAAAACGGTTTTGTTATAAAATAGTTCAAACTGTTAAAACTGAATAAGGATAGATTGTCAATACCAGTTAATCAGATATAAGCAGCAAGCCTTGACTTAACACCTCACCTCCATTTTCACCACTCACTTCCTTTCTGATCATTACATATTTTTTCTTCCTTTCAATGGGAAACTGTCAACACAAATGGTAACATACATTACACATATCATTGGTAAATGCTAAATAGATGGTGACCAAACTACAGCTGACAAAACCAATAAAATAAAAAACAGTCAAAGTCAGGTTATTCATTACTTACATCAATCTCTATGGGAAAATTGTATGTCCTCTGTGTGTCAATAAGGTTGTCAAAAATGAACTGATTCTGTTTGTAGGAGGAAAAAAAACAGCTCAGATATACTATAACTGCAAACCATACGCGGTGTTACTGATACACTGTAAATAAGATACTGCACCATGCAACAACACTTCCATTATAAACTAGTTTAAGACTTATATGTTCCGATCAAATCTCTTAAGGTCAGGTACAGTGTAGTATTCAGACAAAACGGACAATTCAGAGCACACCTTTTCAGGTTTCTCTGTAAAGAGGAAGCCCTGGTAGAACTTGGTCTCATTGAAGCTGCAGCTGATAAGAGCAATGGCACAGTTGTAGGCAGCACAGTGATAATGCCTCCTCAACTCTAGCAAAGCACTCTCACCTGCCATGTTCTCAGTGAAAGCCTCAAAACATGACCTGCAACACAAGTGCGGCATATTAAAGCAGTTACAAATATAGGTGCGGTATTTTTGTCCAATTATAAATGGCAACATGTCTAAAGTAGCATTGTGACCACACAGCTTCAAGGTTCGCCAGTTTAATCCAGGATACTGTCTATGGTGAGTTTCTCATGTTTTCCATGTCTGTTTGGGATTTTTCCAGGATCTTTGGTTAGATCTAACTTAAAACCTGAAGATTTGACTGGATTATCTTAACGAATTTACCCTTACTTATAAAGGAGTGGATGTACTGTATGGTGCCCAGGGTTTAATAATACTGCATGGCCAGTGTTCAAAATCTAATTCAGATCTTATTTATCTTACACACACATACATGCAGTGAAATGTTTTTAGACCGCATATCCCAGTTTATGAATTTTAAGTCTGGGGTCATAGTGCAGGGTCAGCCAGAATGTGTGGCACCCCTGGAGCAAGAGAGGTTAAGGGCCTTGCTCAAGGACCCAGTGATGGTAGCTTTCCTGGTGTGAGGCTTGAACCTCGACCCTCTGATTACTGACCCAGAGCCTTACCATTGAGCCACCACCTTTAAACTCTTTCCTAGTATTCACCAAGCCCCTGGCTAGGATTAAGAGCTTAAAGACAAATGAATGCTCTCTCTTTAGAAGTCATTAATTATTTAAGTGCAAGAACAACAAAATGGTCAATAAAATCCTTTTAAACCCTTGGCTATTCTAGTTATTGTTAGTAGTTACTGTTTTAGTTGTTATAGTTATTGTAGTGCAGCTTTTGATGTTTATATGAATTTTTAAATTATATGGTTTTTTTTTAACATATTTTATTTATTTACAGTAGGAGCCAATTAAGTTTTAGTGAAAATAAATTGATAAAGAGCAGTTTTAGGTGCTAAATATTTGGGGAGTGAAATAAACACACTATAAGCTGTTAGATAATTAGTACAATTATTAGATCATAAGAATTATATAATAAGAATTCAAAATAAATGCACACAAAGTGGTAAAATATTTTAAATCTGCTTTTATTTAGTTTTTTAACCAATACTGATTTTTTCCCATTTGGCTGCTGTTTTTTCTGTACCTTGATAATATTATTTTACGAAAAATAAGAATGAAAATGTTATATTTTTATAATCAACCATATACTAACTTGAGCAGGGTTTTGGATAACTCGTTTCCCTCTGCCTTGACTGGGCCAGAGAATGCCTGGTTGATGGCTGAATCTTTAGAGTAAACCTCCTCTTTAGGGAGACGAGAGTAAAGCAACTCCAACAGCTTGCAGCAGCCAATTTTCATAATGATTTGACTCTCAAAAGCCGACTCAGCAGACTGAGGCAGAATAAAAGAGATATTACAAAATTTAAAAAAAAAAGGATTGTTCTGTTTTGAAATGTTGACTCATAATTGTAAATGAATTACTTACTTTTGTAAAGCGTGCCTGTAGACTTGTCATGATGTTAGCCACGTTGGTGATGAAAAACTGAGACAACGCTTTAGCACTACAGTAAGTGGCCAGTGGGACCAGCACTCTGTCCAGCAGACCCAGGAGCATGGAGTTCAGAGGAACATCTTTGTCCTGGAACATCTGATAGATGGTGCAGAGAAGAAGAACTTGCCGTTCACAAGACGACCTGTTAAAGAACATTTACAGTCTGAAACAGCGGATCTGGACATACGAACAAAACAAATCACGGACTTGATTTACTGCTTACTGTCGTGCGATTCTCTGGAAGCAGGTGTGAAAGAGGTCCTCCATGATGTGCGTTTTGTCCCGACACAGTACTTTGGCCATTAGTTTCAAAAGGAGAGGACTCTGAGATAGCTCCAAGGCATCTAAAAACTGAACAGCAGAAACATCTGATATCAAAACATTGTAAATACTGACACACACAAAACTATGGCAGTTATTTTATACAGCATCTAAAGAAAATACATGTAGCATTTAATTTGTAAACTGTCCTTTTTTTAAATAGTAAATTTTTTGAAAATTACTAATGTGCATGTTGACACCTTTGCAAATGAATTCAAATTCAAATCTTATTTATCACATACACATACATGCAGTGAAATGTTTTTATTCCGCATACCCCAGCTTATGAATTTGAACATTGGGGTCAGAGCATAGGGTCAGCCAGAACATACGGTGCCCCTGGAGCAACTAAGGTTAGGGGCCTTCTCAAGGACCCAATGATGGTAGCTTGCCTGGTGTGAGGCTTGAACCCCGACCCTCTGATCACTGGCCCAGAGCCTTACCAATGAGCCACCATCACCCTCATGTGAAATTTCTATGTGAATTCCACAAATGAAAATGATCTTTGGCCCATTAGTACGTTGATAGGCTTTCACCTTACGAACGCAGTCCATATAGTTGTTGCGCTGGAGAGAACCTCGGGGGAACTCGTCTGACTGCATGGGGAAATGTGCAGCCACTAACACCTCCAGAGCCCTCTGCAGCTCCTCTAAAGGGCCACTGGGTAATGTAGTGAAGAAGGGCAGCATGATCAGTGCCTGGCTCTGTGGCGGGCCAGAAAGGACATTTTACACTTTTGAAAATGTATTTTTAATATTGAATATAATAAATACAGTCTGAATATTAAAGTCATGAGAAACCTATAACAACTATAACAAAATAAAAAATCTGAGCTATAACAGACCATAGGTATTTTCATTTTTGATTGAATGTGACTTTCACTTTGAACAAAAACTTCACACTTTCGCTTGCATTTGTTCTTAGGGATAAACAGTTTGGAATAACATTAAAAACCTCATTACCTTCAGGTTTAAGGGTAAGGCTGTATCGGTGATGAGGGTGATAAAGGTGGCAAAAACAACAGTAAACGCTGGGTGACCAGTATTTGTGCTCACTGAAGAGTCAATCTGTAAACAATTAAAAAATGATCCAAACAAGAAGCTTCAGAAATATACATTAGGAAGATTACTATGTACTAAGTGCAGGCATGTGATTATTAATTTTGTACATTTCTAAAGTGTCTAACAGCATCATCAAGTGTGCTGATGCATTACTGATACCTGCAGAACTTTGGAAAGCAGTGTAAGAGTTGAGGTTTTGCTCTCAGGTGAAGAGGAGGGGCCTGTCCACCAGAGTTTAAGCAGGTCCCACTGAGTCAGCACTTGTTCAGCCAATCGTAACCCTTGAGTCTTTCTAACTGACCGCTCCCGGAAACTATGGTCCAACATGCCATTAAGGAGGACACTAACCTGTAAAAGAGCAGGCATTCATTCATTAACAATGTTTTAGGTCTTTTGCAAACATACACTGAAAAACAAAGAATGATAGGAAACGTTCATGCTTGCAAAGCTAGCAGGCTAAGACAAAACCATGGTGAAATTGGGCCAGGGCTTTCAGGGTTTTCATTTAATATTAGAAACTTCAGAAAACATACAACTATTGTTCTAGAGCTCAAATACGTTATCTGGCCCTTTTATTCAGAAACTTTTATGTACTTTTAAATAATACCTCATGCAATATTCTGTTAGACTGACAGTGATTCGATAAAGATACAGAAATCTGGGTATATGGAACAAGAAAACAATTAAGGTATGATTTCAGCTCTGGTGCTGTACTGCCCTTTTGATTCCTTTCAGGAACTCTTACCATGTCAGGGCTCTGTGTGGCTGACTTAAGCAGCAGAGGTACAGATTGGTCCAGTTGTAGTAAAAGTTCTGCGTTGGTGGTATTTTGGAAAAGGCTGTAGAAATATTCTCCGTGGGAGAAGCTGAGAAAGTGTCGATTCAGGCTGCCAGATAGAGGCACTGACAGGGTGATCGAGTTAAGCAGCAAACCCACCAACTGCTCAGTCTGTGTAATAAAAGACACAGCAAAATGATTTCAGTATTGCATGGATGATATGAAAAGAGAAATTCTGCTGTAGTAGCAAAAATGCATGCATGTTGTTCTGACCTGATCACCCAGTGAGAAAGCTAGCTGTACCAGACCATTAGCCAGTTTCCTGCTACTGACATCCATGGAGGGGAGGGACTTCCTGTCTTCACCAGGTGCAATTCCTTTGTATACTGCCATAAGCAGTCTGGAACCTAAAGATCTACTGTAAGCCAAATCCTGGACAAAAAAGATACGCATAAAGCGCAATGTTAATATTATGCTTTATATATTAGCATTGTGCTACTTTGATTTTGCCTTAAAATTTCTGCATTTTGGCACCAGGATTGTGAAATGAACTTCCCATCAATGTAAGAACAACTGAGTCCTTGGCTGTCTTCAAGCAACAGGAAAAGGTTTCCCTTGTTGCTATCTTTTTTTTGGCTTATGGTTCACCGAGTTTGTGATCAGGCGAACCGGGATTTCATCTCTGAATAAGGAAGTCTGCCAAATGCAGAAATTAACTGACATAAAACCAAATAGGAATGCAGGCTACCTGGTTGTGTAGCACAGAGCTCAGGTTCCCACACTGGTGAAGCTGTTTAGAGGCTGAGATTAAGAGTTCCAGTTTGGCATGACTGTCACGATTGTCTGGATCATACAGATCTACTGCACACAACTCCTCCACACTGTTTAGACAAACATGAAAGCACATGAAGTAAAATTTAAACTGGACTAAAAAAGCAGTTTGAACTAAAGTAATAGTAGTAATAACAGTAGCAGTCATATCATACCACTGGGCAGTTATCTTCTTCCTAATAGCATTTTCCAAATCAGTCTTGTAGGGTGTTGCAGCCAGAGCCTTTAGCAACGGTACACACACCTCCGGCAACCGAGTCAGCACTTCCAAATCAGCCATGTTGAAGCCAATAGAAGAGGGTTCACATACAGTCATGCTGACCAGCGTGAAGAAACTGGCACCGAAAAGGTCCTGTTCCAGCAACTGGAATGAAATATTCAGACAAACCATGACAGCTAATTTTATTCCCTGTTTCGCGCAATTAAAAGCATCATTGTGAAAAGCGTCAGACCTTCCAGATGTCCTGCTGGCATTTAAGCAGCACCATGGTGGAGAACTCCAGCAGGCGCACTATAATAGTGCACTTGCTATAGTTGTAGAGTTCTGTCTCTCGAGGGCTAAAGTGTGACCAGATCGAGTCAGATGCTCTGAAACAGGCCCTGGCAGCCTTCAGGTCGTGCAACGCCAGTTCTGATAGGAAGAAACGGAGGGCTGGCAGGAAGCTGGACTCCTCGCCAAAGACTGGTGAAAATTAGATGGAGACGAGCACTTGTAGTGAAAAAGTTAAACATCAGACAGGACAGGTTAAACACGGCATTCTATAGCTACTGATTGTTTCGCATACTTTAATAAGTATGTAAATTGTTCACACTCACCATATTAATGATCGGGTTTTTACTTTCTTAAATGACATGACGTAATTTATTTGTCACATGGACTTGTATGACAGACGCCACAAAAATCTATTACAACTTGTACATTTATGATTTGTCATCCAGCTGTCACTACTGTGAAAGCTGCTGAACATAAATTGAATCATCTTCTGACCAAGCACACTGAAAATTCAACAAAGGTTTGTTCTTTTTGAAAGTTCGTGAACATTCTAATGACTATAATGCGCTTCTTTGTCACTGGCACATTCAGCTACCAGGACTTACCCAAGATTCTTTGGGGCTGCACGAGGCGGAGACTAGCGAAGGTGTTGTAGCAGTCAAGAACAGCTAGAAGAAGATCCATCCACTGCAGGATGGCCCGGACACTGAAAGGGGCGTCCACTTCTCTCAACGTGGGCTGGTATAGTAAGCCTCCCCCTTCGAGATGTGTAATCAAAAACCTCTGACCCTCATTTTTTATTTGCTCATCCAGCCACTGTGCAGCAGTAGTCTTACCTGAACGTGAAGGAAATGAAATCAGAGTTGGCTTGAAATCCCAAACAACTTAATCTACAATAAATCTGGCTTTCATAAAGACAAGAGTGTTCAGTCGTCAGACTGGGCTTGAACAGCACTGGAAATAGTTATAGAATTACTTTATCATCAGTGTGTGAGACATTTAGATACCTGGCAGAAGTGGAACAAACTCATAAAAGAGCTCAAGGCACTTGTGGCGACATTCAGTTTGTGGACGTCCACATTGGGTCAGCAACCATGGGACCATGTCACTGAGACTCAAAGACTGGTCTGGAGGAAAACCCCTGTGAACCATAAATAAACACGGTCAGCTAAACACTTCAAGCCCACACGCAGTTAGGTTACAACTTCAACTGATCAAGTGTCAATCATTAAAGATTAGAAACAAAACAAGCAGCTGCCAATCATGAAACACATACACTCATACCTAGGTATGCGTCTCTTGGCCGCCTGATTAAGCAAGTCTGCCTTGTGCTTGATTATCCTTTTTAGATGATCCAAAGCACTGCAGCACTGCTGTACAGTTCCTATTATGGACAGACCAAAGTACCAAACATAACACAATCCTATTCATCCAAATTATGGCACGTTTCATTCAATATTCTTTTCTTTTGACCTTATAATTTGTGTCATAGACTGCTGGGAGGATTTACAGAGTAAGAATTTCATTGTATGGTGTAACAGACACCATGCTTCCTATACACATGACAATCAACTCTTGAATCTTACCCAGTGATTTTTCATCCGCGTGTGCCAAAGCCAAGCTCTCCACAAATACCACTAGCACCTCAAATACAAACTGCAGCACAAGAGAGTTTTCTTCTCTGGAAGAGAAAAACATATGAAATGTTCAACACAGTGCTTATATGCATTAGAGTCAGTATTGTGTTTAAATCCCTAAGAGTGTTTGCCACACAGGTCATTTGGTACTAATGATGGGAGCTGGAATAATGCCAAATTATGAACTAGGTCCCTGATGACCTGTTTGGGATAGCGTTTTATTTAAAAGGCTTTTTAATTGAAATAGTAATATTAGACAGTTATAGCGTCGGCTAAATTGGCTTAACTGACTGTTAAAAAACAACCAGAACTGAAGCACACCTGAAGTGTCTGTAGATGTTGTTAAATGCAAGTGCAGCTCCCAGTCTCTTGAAAACATTGGGGTGCAGGGCGAGACTATAAACACGCTTAAACAAGGACTTGATGTTGGCCGGGCTCTTTTTCTGCTGCTCTGGGGTGGTCTGTTTGATCGACCACTTCACAAACTCCTGAATGCAGCGGCCACTGAAGTCCCTCAAGCTGCTGTCCAGTGGGTCCACCACACCATCCTGGATTTCAAAACATCCACAGCCAAATGTTTACAGCATTGAATATTTTTAAATCAGCAAATCAAATGATTAATATTGCTCAAAACAACTAAATGTTTCTATATTCATAAAAAAAACGTATAAAAAAAATTACATATATAAAAATAGGAAGTGCCAATATTAATCAAATTGTATAATAACCCGAGTATGTATTAGTACATAGAATAACAGATGCTGAGGGCTTACAATCATTCTGTTTAATTCCTCTTTTACTACAGTAATTTACTATGATATTTTCCATTATTTTATGAAAACACAAAACACTTTTTACTTATTTATAGTGTCATTCATGTACTGTATGTATCTAAAAAGTATCTAAAAAGTCTACAAAAATATAGCTTATAAAGGATTGATGCATTATGTGGACAACAGTAATATTTACCAGAATAGCTTCCAGCACTGCTACAGTATCTTGACTTTCAAACTTTTTGTTGTTGGTATACCAGTGGATCAGCTGCATCACTAACGGCTCAAACAGCTGCCTTGTCACCTATACAAACAAGGGTGGGTACAAACATACACCCCCAATTCCAACAAAGGTTAGGATGCCGTTTAAAATCTACATAAGAACAGAATGCAATGATTGGCACAATGTCATAAACCAATATTTTATTCAGAATAGAAAACAAATCAAATATGTAAACTGAGAAAATGACCATTTTAAGGAAAAAAGGGTAACGATTGATGGCAGCAACTTGTCTCAAAAAAAACAAAACAAAGATGGACATGTCCATGTTTACCACGATGTAGCGTCTGCCCTTCTCTTTATAAACATCAGGGAACTGAGGAAAACCAGCTGTTGGAGTTTTGAGATTGAAAGGTTGTCCCATTCTTGCCTGATATAGGATATAGGCCTGTGTTTGACACTCTATCCATCCAACCATTTTCTTATGCCCCAGATGGGAGAACTTATCCCAGGGGAACTTGCAGATTGATACAGGGCACAAACATGGATGCGGAACCAACCCCTTACAGTGCAGTTGCACACATTGACAATTAAAAGCCTAAAATACATGTCTTTGCCACTTAACCTGTAAGGAAAGTCACTGTGCCAACTGAACCCCCCCCCCCATACTCAATACAGATTAAAGTATAATAATTTACAGTACCATCACATTCTGTTAATTTCACGTACAGTGATGCATATTTACTTTTTAAGTGCTTATCACACACACCTGATCAACGTCACATGCTAGGCGTAGCAGCACTGGGAAGACTCGTTTGTGCAGATTGTACATGGGTGGAGACTTCTCCCCCTCCACCATCTGAGTTCCTCTCCCCACCATATACACCACCAGGCTGTGAAGAAGCTCACACGCTGCCACCTAGACCGACAGAAGAGATTGACCGCGATCAGTCCAAATGATTGCATTTAAATTTAATCATGATATATTAAACTACTTTGAACGGACATTGTAGATTTGCATTTATTCCACTGATTTAAAATTAAAACTAAGTATGAATAACAACAACGAGTAACTGAGGTCACCCTTCAGTTTTTTTAGTTGTCTTGTCCCCCTGCACATTTAGATATTTGTATAATTACATTATTTGTGTAATTATAATATAATCACACATATAATGTTACATTTGAGCATGAATCTGTAGGATATTCCTGAAGTTAAGATAAGTTGAGACTGTCAAAGTGACATACTTTAGTCTGCCTGTCACTAGAGGAGAGAGCGAGCTCAGTGATTCTTGGCAGAAAGGGGTCGAGGTAGATGACGGGTTTCATGTCCTTGAATGGCACAGCAAAGCTCAGTCTTTTCTCACTGTCCCATGCTACGAACCGTCTCATCATGTCCTCTGCAGAAATGGCTAGGGTGGAAAAGCAGCACTTTACTCCTAAACAACAAATCTTTAAACAACAAACGGTGAACTCCTGCAGTATGTACAGTAATCCGCCATGTTTTTCACAATGAAACACCATTACGGTCGGAAACCATTCCTACACACCTGTTAGAAAGCAGCTCACCTGTAATTAAACTTCTGTTCAACTGTCCTCCAAGATGGCCTAGAAGCCGTACCACTCGCCGTCGTACTGCAGCAATGGGAGTCTCGTCTCCCTAACAGACCACAAATTACAAGCTGATAAAAAAGCTAACTTATTGCACTTTGCTCAGTCATACCGACTTTATGGACAGAAGTATTGGTACCTCTTGAATTTCATATGCATGTGTTTTTTTTTTTTTATATATATATCCCAGTTTAGATTTTGTCTCACTCTATACAAAGAGGCCAGGGGTGCTTCCAAAAAGTGTACAGTGGGGTTGAGGTGCAGGACACTTAAATTCTCTAACTATAACTTACAGCCATCATGAAGATCAAGGGATTTGTGCACAGGGGCATTGTCGTGCTGGAACAGTGTTTAGGTCTCTTAGCAGGTTTTCATATTTTCTTTAAAAACATTTGTGTTTGTTTTTCAAGTTCAAGAAGCATTATTGTCGTAACATTATATACAGCTGTTGCAATACACAGTGAAACGAAACGACGTTTCTCCAGGACCATGATGCTACATAACACAATCACAAAACAGAACAGAGAGTCACGTAACACGAAACAGGACCACAAAGAGCTACATACAACACAACGTGCAACAAGTGCAGACAGTGCAAAACAAACCCTAACATACAATACACCACAGGACAGATACATAGAGCATAGCGCCAAGGGGTTGTGTAATATGTGGCAATGTGCTAAGTACTGACTGCAGCATTAAAGTTAAAAATGGCAGCATTATTTAGCTCAGTAAATGTAAACACACCTTTCCTATTCTCCTGCATTTCTTGTGAAATTATTTTGTTTCGTTGTAAATACAGCGTTACCTTTTCACACTTTTATAGACAAACTGTAACACCTAAAGTATTAGACATCATTCTGACAAACCAGGAAGTGTAATCGACCAGACCGATTCGAACAGAGCCCCGTAATATGGCGCTCTGACATCAGAGCCAAATCTGTTCAGTGTGTTAGGATTAATCTTAGAATGTGGTTACTTTTATACATATTGTAATAAGATACGGAAAAGTTGGTGTAATTCAGAATAAATAAAATGCATTGTGAAAGCAGAATAAAGTCGAGTTAATTAAAAAAAATAAGTATTCCTGCATTTAGGAACGTAGGAACGCTATCCTACCCACTATATATAAAAGTTTTATTACACGCTTTCACTGTATTCAAATCTTTCATAACAATGTCCATATGACTAAAACCATGAACTTGAAACGTGATGATATGTCTGTCCTTGCACAAGTGTAAGACAAACACACACTACGCTCTATGAATGCATGATTTACCATGGGCAGGTGCTTTGACTTCTGCAGGAGTCTCATCATAACTTTGCCGTATCCTTTTGTGGTACCCGAAGAAACAACTGTAACGTTCATACTGCTCTCGTCCTTATCTGACACAAGAGAGAGTGAAATTGAAACTTAAACATGTTGAATCAAATATTTTAAGTTACACACAGAATGAAAATTCAATTCAATTCCAATTCAATTTTATTTCTATAGAACCTTTAGCATTAGGCATTGCCCCAAATCAGCTTCACAAAAAACAGAAAATCCAGATTAAAGAATAAAGAATAATAAATTTAATTCAAAAGTTTAATGCATCCCAAGAGTAACAGTCATTAACAAGTAATATGACAGCTTGGTATAGGAGATATTAAACCCTACACATGATGACTAAGTGAAATTACCAGTGCTGGTGCCTGTTTTTAGGTAGCCGTCCAGGTGAGGTAGTATGTCGATATAGTGTGGCTGGATGATTGAGGGACAGATGCACGAGGACCATGATTCCAGAGCATCCAGTGCTGCCGTGGCCAGAGGGGCATGGCTTAGACCCAGCCGCAGAGACATCTAACACACACACACACACACGCAACAGTGGTTCAGTTTGATTATCTTGTGTAAATGAAGAAATGCAAGAATTAAATTGTTCTAACCTGAAGTGCAGGGATGTAAGCTTTAATATCCAAAGCCACCATGTCAGGATGCAGTGACAGCACAAAAGTCAGACATGCAGCCAGAAGCTCATCTTTATACTGTTTAATACGCATACACACCTGTGTGGGAAAAGAAGCGTACTGAAGTTTACACATTGACACAGTCAATTTTTCTTCGTACTGAGAAAATGACAACAGGAGACGGAAGTTACAGGGGAAAAAAATATTGCTCTGTCCTCAGACTTTGGGAGGATCTGTTTATTAAATTCATATGACTTTTTATTAAAATAACTTAATCCTAAAATACTTTCAAATACTAACTGGCCCATCAAGCTCCGCTACTATATACAGAACAGGCAATAGCAGCACACTGTGGCTTTATAGCATATAAACATCAAATAAGGCAAAACATTTCTCATAAACAATAATACGGTCATATATAAAGAATGGTTCAGAGAACACCTCTGTTACAAATGTATATAGTGCATTTAATGAGATGAAATCATGAAATATTTCCTTCTTATTTGTGAAATAATGTGAGTGTTTTGTGCATTGTAAAGCTTTGTTAACTGTTACTCATGTTGTGGATGATGCAACACCAAATTAGTTGTCAAGAATTCATTTTGAAAGAACCTTTTACTCCCTATTCCTCTCAATTAGTACAACAACACACCTCTTTGCCAAACTTGGTGACAAGTGCAAAACAGGCACTTTCAGGTTGAGAGCCATCACTGGTGCTTTTGGGACCTTGACCCTTAATAAAAAACAAAACATGGATGTACAAATGCGTTAAATTTATTTTTTAAATATTGAGTCATCATGCTGCCTTAGACTAAAATCTTTATTACGGCAGAGCATTTCACCCCTATGAGAGAAACTGCATGATCACCTGAAAGTATTTAATCTTCTTGGCAATGAGCATAGAGAGAGAAAGTAGCTTGTAGAAGCCGCTGACCAGAGGGAAGCGTATAGACTGAAGGATGAGCTCATGGCACAGAGGATAAACCCACTGAGCAAAATATTCAGGGTTGTTTGATGGAAGTAATGCACTGTAAATATACAAGACAATACAATGACTTCTATGTCCTACAATAACTCACATACATTTTCTCAAACATACTTAAAAAAAAAAAAAAAAAAAAAAAAAAAAAAAAAAAGAGATAGTACCTGCAAAAGTCCACTAAATTTACAAAGGCTGTAAAATCTTTGGGCCTATTGGGTATCAGGTTGCTTGTGGGATCAGAAGAGGGCATAAATCCAGAGTTCACATCACTCTGTCCCTGGGGGTGGTGTAAATAAAACATAAGATGATAACTGAAATGTTATCAGGTTTTTATCACATTTAAGCAGAAGAAATGCACTTTGAGTGTGAAACCATTTTTCAATTCCTATCAAGTTTGACTCTACCTCTTCATCAGTGTTCACTTTTTGCAGAGTGAGATCAAGCTTTTCCACAATCTTCATGGTCGACTGCACCAGCGCATTATACAGCAGCATGTTCAGAGATTTCAGGCTGTAGTTCCTGGTTAATGCAGCCCCATCAAGAAATCCAGTGTCCTAGACAGAGAAATAAAAAGTTTTTAAATGTACACAGATTTATAGTGAATTAACATGTCATTTTTGAGGCCGGTTTGGGCAACTTTGTGCAACAACCTCGAATTTTTGCGCTTTTTCATAAATGTGAATAAACGAGCACTTTGGCTGAATGTGTGTTGTGACGATGTTGAATGACATCTTGGCAGAAATCAGCAGAAAATATTAGGACGCATGAATAAGTTTGTGTTCTTCCCAACACCACAAAATCTTTTATATATTCAATAATGTTTTATGAAAGTAAACACGATTACAAGTGTTTTGAAACAATGTTCAGTATGACACTTTTGAGAATAAAGGTTCTGAGATAAGCCGAACATG
The DNA here is from genome assembly GCA_028566295.1 of Liobagrus marginatus. NCBI lineage: Eukaryota > Metazoa > Chordata > Actinopteri > Siluriformes > Amblycipitidae > Liobagrus > Liobagrus marginatus. The sequence goes on from JAOUQX010000035.1 coordinate 15,197,153, forward strand.
ATTGCTTTTACGATTTAAATGTTTTCAGTTTTCCAGCAGCTGTTTGAATGTCTTCATTATTCAGATGCTATTTTTCACTGAAAAAACCGAGGTGACTTGAACATTGTCACAGAGCGCTGCTTCCTAACTTCTGGAAACCGGCAGTGGTTAGACACAGCGTTTTATTTGCCCTGTTGGACTCCAGATTTGGATTTCCCTGTTGTTTCTACACTTTGTTTATCCAGATATTCTTGAACTGTTATTCTCAACAGACAAACGTTCCACAAAGTGCAAATAAATCTGGTGGGATCAACTAAAAGAGAAAGTTGTCACCTTCATATTTTCACAGTCCAGAAGCCCTTTAAAAAGATCCAGATAGTCCTTAGATGATGGAATCTTCCACTTGCCGGAGCGCACCAGAGTTGGCTCGCTAGCGTCCTCTCCGGTGCCGACAGTACTCGCAGCAGCACCTTCCTCCTTCACAAATCAACATACAGAGGCTGTCTCACGATTCTCCATACTTAGGGAAATTAACACTTTCTACTAAAATTTCTTTTGAACTTTTTTATACTTACTTTATATTATTTTTTTTTTCAGACAGCTTTAAATAAGCCAAACGAAGACTATGTTGAAATGTATGAAAAATATATTTTCCATGGCCATGATTTAGCAGAAAAAGTACATAAAATCGGAAATCATATAGATGTTTGATTCATTTCCTCATGTATAAAGCCTTTAGGGCCACTGTGTACACTTAGCAGTTGCTTTGCTTAAGAATTATAAGAGCTTCCCTGGACTAAAGAAATAAGCACCAAAATAAGATTACCTCTACTTGGAGAACTGGTTTGGAGCACACACGAATTAAGCCTTGATGAACTGAAGGGGGAAAGAGAAATATAAATGTGGTCAGCGTGGAAAAATCCTGGGGCCTATTTATCTTATAATGAGAGCTTGGGAATTGCGGCACAATGACCGACACCGACCACTGGACATGTGGGGCGTGTCCAGAGGCATAACAGAGTTAAGAAAAGAAAATTGCTATGCAAAAATATGCTCCAAAGTGCACACACTGCTTTCTCATTTATTTTGTATTATGTGATGCATATACATGTTCTAATTATATGAACAAATCCAGAATGCTTCATTTTAGCGAGAAGAACATTATCTTTATAAGTCTTCAAGTAGAATACAACAACTTTTTCCACCCCTGATAAACATTACTATGGTGACCAGAAGCCAAAACACCTACTGGTGCCATCAGGTACAGCGACTGACAACTAACTATCAGTAATAAAATCACTGACAACAATAAGATCACACTGCTTACCTACAGAGCTGGTAAAACTCCAAAGGACCGGGCCCCTGGCTGCCATTGCAACAAGAACCTTAATGATGGAGCGACAAGTGGTGTACTGCATTTTCTGACTGTACTGAGGGTAGGTGTCTATCTGAACCACCAGGAGGCGCTCAAGCACAGACGTGTATACTTCAGGAACCTGTAAATACAATTGCATTCAATTTAAGCTTGTTACATGAATCAGAATTCAATCAAAGGATTTGCAAGTAATCAAAGATATAAGTGAATAAGACTATACAAATAAACCAAAATCATTTTATCTACCAGTGGCACTATTATTAACTTCTAATCAATGAGAATCAGGACTTTAAAAATCCATGTTGCGGGTGGATATATAATCAGAGAACTATGAGTTTTTCTCACTTTGTCCAGGTGAATCAGAACACTGGCAATAGAGTCCAGGAAGCTAGGCAGCTGGTATACATTATCATCATCACGGTCTGACTCGATCAGGTACATCTGCTTACAGCGCTGGATAAGCTCAACATACATCAAATCTACATCCTGAGGGCACACCACTTTGCATGGCTACACCCACGCAGAGGAAACAGTAAAACAGACATCTAAAGCTTAAGTTATGCAGCAAATAGATTATTGTTTACTGATATCGTGGAATTATTACACATTATTACACAAATAAGACTCACCGCTGCAAAAAGTCCATATCCTCTTATAGCAATGGAGAGTTCTTTGTTAGATGAGTCCATTGTCCTGATAATAGAGCAAAACTTCTGCATAAAGAACTTCAGCTTGCCTTGATGCTGCTCAACATCTTCAGCCACCAGCATAGCAACCTAATAGGATGATCAAAACCGAAAATCAAACACTTTCACTATGCGAGGGCAAGAACCGTGTTTCTGTATGTATTAAGACCTGTTTAAGGAAAGACTCCAGAGCAGCATAGCTTGTTTTCTTCATTTCAGAGTTTATGTGGCCACAAAGTTTGGACACGACTTCAAAAACAGTCCTGTAGTGGTCCATGAGGCAACTGCTGAACTGGATTGCATGCTTCGTAAAGAGTTTCAATCCAGCTGCCAGCAAGCACACACACACACACACACACACACACACGAATATACATACAAGTGAAGTGTAACGTTAAACAGTTCATCCAGGAAGCTTATGAGATTTTCAAAGAGGTAATACATGAAAATAATACGATTTCTACAACAAACTATAAAAACATGTACTGTAGTCAGATTCTAATGCGATGAAAACAAAAAGTTTCAACCTCTTACCAATGGGGACTGCATAGCGCTTCAATTCAGTCTAAGGGGTTAAGAATAAAAAAAGAAAGAAACTAAATTGTAAGAGTAAAACATGTTTCAAACCTTGAAACAAAGTTTCTAAAGCAAACTGGTTTCACTCACCTGTGGACAAATTGCCTTTAGTGCATAGTCAAAGATTTCTTTTGCGATAACAGGGTCTGTTGAAGATGCCAGACATAAGCTTGTAGCAATCAAACCATCCTGTGTATACATCCTTTCCAATAAACACACACGCACCTTCCTCCATTGATTTGGTAAAGTTCACCATCAGTGCTGTGATCCCCCTAAGAACACCGGCAACGACAGGAAACTTTGGCTCCTTCGTAGCAGAGGTCATCTAAGAGAGATAAACCTTAAAAGTCTAAGCAACCGATGCACTAGTGTTTGTTTTCTGGAATTTATTTCATACTACTAGCTTCTTACCTGCACCTTTAGCTCCCCGAGATAGGCCTTATAGAGTTTGTCTGAATTGTTGACCATCTCGCTAGGGTGCACTTCACCCAGTACTCCAAGAAGCTCATAAATATTCCCCAGAACTGTAACCAGAAATGATCAGCAAAGAACGGATGCAGGTTGGATAAAAATAGTATCGTATAAAACTAGTATAGTAATATTAAAGTACTCCACTTTTTAGTAGAAGAAAGTTAAGACGAGAGCGCTTGAAAAGAAACAGCAAAGTCTGTGACAGTTAGGGTAAATTTAAGCACACAGTGAATTGGTCGCCGTTCCAATAGAGCCTTAAAAAAGACACTTACTAATGGAAAAGGTCACCGGATTAATCTATTGGTTGAATTAAAATGACAACTGGTTCGATCTCATTTATGAGACTGAGCGATACATGGCAATCAAGTATTAAGGTATCGTAGTCTTGCTATAGATTTCAGTCTGTTTTATTAATGCTTTCTTATTTACATGTAGTCCTTTTAAATAATGATAATATGCTTTGTCTCAGTGTTGCGATACTAACATAGGGAAGAAGGTTTAATGGCCAAACTTACCTGTGTCAGGTATCTTGTTTTTCTGACACAGCTCCCCATAGAACTTGTTGAAGATGTCTCCTATTTTGAAGTCCTGAGCAACACTTGAGTCCTTGATTAGATAGAGTACCTGGTGATGTTTGTAAGATCAACAAGTCTGGGTGTTCATTTCAACAAAATCTAATTTAAACGTAGATCAAAACGAAGCAAAGGCTTTATATCCATAACAAGCTCTTACCTTTATAAGCAGCTCTAAAGCAGGTCCTCTACACTTTGCAGATTTATCTTTTGTGTAGACAACAAGACAAGTGTCCTGCGCACAGATGAGCAAAATGAATGAATAAATAATATAATTTGAGTTGATCTATTGAGACTTTAAACATGTTAGAGTGGTGTTGATTTCTGAATCTATATAAATATTAGATGGGGTGAAATAGGAAAAACGGCTTCACTCACTACAAGTTAGCATTAAGCTAAAAACCAACGGCCACTAAATAACAGTAACCTTGAGCTCAACAGCGTAGTTCTTATCCCATCCTTTAACGTAGACAGCCATCCTCTGCAGGAATGATGCCAGCAGATTGAGCACATCCACCCTGACATCCTGGAGCTAGAGATCAGATGCAGAAATGAACACACAGATATACGTATAAATAATGATCAACTGGTGATTCTCTAAAACCAAATTTGCAAGACCAACTACTTAGTCTTTCATGCCAAATATGCGCATATACATCAGTATATATATATACACACACATATATATAAAATATACATACACACACAC
>JAOUQX010000035.1:15357805-15372378 GCA_028566295.1 Liobagrus marginatus
TTATAGCAAATGTACAGTTAGTCGTCAAAGCATTTCACTGTATGTTGTACCACGTATAATGTACATGTGACCAGTAAACTTTGAAACTTTGAAACAATTTAACCCCAAGGGACAATGTTTTTCTCTTTAATTACTTAAAGCTACTGGCAGCACCCCTTATAATTTGGCAACTTGGGGTAGTCTTCCTAACTATTCTTCTCAAATGAGACACACCTTGTAAACATGTTTAAAATTTCCTTTAACTTTTAGTCTATTTTTTTTAGCATTACATCACTTCATTTTAACAGAATATCACAAATATTTATCCGCTAGTAGCTAAGCAATCATCATTGCCCCCCCTCCCCTTTGGATATTAGTTAAATTACAGCTTGACAGCACAAACCTATTAGCAATATTACTTAACTAAAAAGCAAGCAATATTAAAAACAAATTAAAATTGATTTAAATTAATCTTTTTCCTAAAAAACAAACCCCATGCCAGATATCAACATGTGCTTATGTCAAAAGACTTTTACTAGTTTGATTTGGGTTTTTATGTGAAGGTTAAATATGTACACGTTACACCAACACGTTTAAAAACAGCTGAAGCCATCTGTTCAAACAGACTGGTTATACAAGGGACCCCATTGCTGGAGGGCTGACCTCCTGCTCAACCTTCTGAACCCACTTAGGGAGAAATTCCTTAGCCACAGGAGAGTAAATGTCCCAGTTTGCATCGAGTGCAACTTCAGCGTGGTCACAGAGTACTTCAAATATCGAAAAAAAAAAAAATTTAAATAATAAAAAAAAGAGTTAATGAGTTAAATACGACGAGAGACAACAGAGGTAGGAGATTAATGCAAAAGTCGTAACAGAGCCTTCGTCAAAAACTGCTTGTTTGTCACAAAACTAAAAGTTTGATGTCCTTTCTATTTAAAAAAAATTATAAAATAGGTTACATTAAGCATACCTGCATTAGGCAGCACTCTTTCCTACAGAACTCTTTGCTTTAGAGCCCTTAAATTTCTCTGAACATCAGTCAGGAGGTAAATAAATAGGACCTTCTTTCTCCTCTAATGGGATTAAATAAAACATACGGACAAACTCTTAAAGGCTCAGGGTTGGATCAGGGTTAGAAGGGACGGCATTGTGGGCTTATGTCAAATCAATCAAAATGATTGGAATTTTAAGACTCAAAAGTCAAACTGATATTGGTATTTAACTGATATGGTTAAAAGTACTGAAACACCTAACCATATCCATATGTCTTTGAACATTCTTTTTCAAATGTAGCCTCATTCTTACTACTATAGCAACCTCCACACACATCTGGAAAGACTTTCCACTAGATTATGGAGTGTGTATGTAGGGATTTGTTCATTCAGACACAATAGTAGTAGTGAGCTCAGACATTAATGTTGTGTGAGTCGGTGTTCCAGTTCATCCCAATGGTGTTCAGTGGGGTTGAGTCAGAGTGATGTCTTTATTAAAGTCAAGCAGGTTATATTTTTAATTATTTTCAGGATACCTGGCATGGTATGAGGCTTTATCTGAAACAAACTATTGTGGTCAGGAAGCGATGATAAAAATCCTGTACGCCTTTTAAATAAAACAATTTACATTTTCCCCCTTGTTTTATATGGTGATTGAATTTTGCAGCCATTTCTCCAGTCCTTTACAGTGGAACGTTTGTCACGTTGGACTGGAGAAAGTCTACATTTTGTATTCATGATAATACAGGAATGCAGTTACTTCATGGATCAGCTACCGAATTTCAAAGACTTGCATTCTAAACACTGATTTAACCCCTGGATTTTCTTCCTGTCAACCATGCAACATTTGTCCTACCCATTTAATAATTTATTAAGCATTAGGCTAATAATAAATCCTTCTCTCAAATATTACAACAACAGGAAGGTTAAACGTTTCTCAAAACTTTTTTGAAACCGCTGTTAATGTTAAGAGCTATGAACAAAAAGAAGTCTGTAAATAGGTGACCTGCAAATATATCCAAGCCACTAGCTTATTTTTTTTTAACTACAAAGTAATAACCAGATTTTCTTCACAATGCAGTGGTTATATAACCTGTTAGAGCTACAGTGGTCAGTTTGTTTTAACTAAATATCAAGCAGACAGTCAGATCCGGATTTCAGCGCAGGCTAGAACATGTACTCAACCGAAAGAACTAATCTGGCAACATCTATCTGTAGTCGTGCAGCGCACATGCTAAACAAGATCATTTAATTAGTGCTCAGTGAGCAGAGCTGTCAAGCGATGCAGGAATGTAGCCTGAGGAGTTGGGAGCCAAGGCAAGCTGTTCACCTGTCCCACGCACACTAAAAATAGTGAGTACAACAAGCTGCGCTACCGTAATTCATCTTCATCACTTCCAGTTGAGCAGAAATTACTATAGAAATATGGTTAGGGTTAATAAAGGACATGATAAAATGTGGGGGATATTTTTTAGGGTTACAGTTTTATTCATATCACTAGATTTAAAAAGGTTCTCTCTTAGATTTGCCTGCCTTACTTAATCCAAACACTGGCTTTTCACTCACAACCAGTCCGGAAACTGATGCATGTAGGGTCTGCATGTAGGGTCTGTGCATTTCACACCTATTCAAATATAAAAATAAAAGTTATTTAATGCATTTAATTTTCTACCATATAAAGGCTAGTAATCGAATATACATGAATCTGTATCTAGAACTAGAATTTGGCTTTTTAAGAAGTAGAACATGATAGCTATCGACTTTGGTTTAGATATGTATTCTGGTTTCAATCAAAACTATGATAAAAGCTAGTATTATATACAGCATCGACATAGGATATGAAATTCATTTCCGATGAATAAAATATCCTATAATAGATTTTCTAGAACTGCAATTCTTTTGATAATCATCAGCAATACCTTTTGAAAGTCTATAAACTAAAAAATGTTTTAAATGCAGAAATGTACACTATTATTAGACCAGGTGTCCATTGCAAAACATTTCAGCAAAAATTTGTGTTTATTTGAATGTAGTTTTGAGGTAGTCCCCTTAGTGAGAATTGGTGTGAATGTCCATCTTGGGTGGTCAGATGGGACAGTACTTAAAACAGGTGTGAATGAGGTCAAATGCTTGTAATGTGATCTTAGGTCATCAGCGGCACGGAGTCGGTGTGGGACGCCCATGTCTGGATTTATATATTTAGTGTGTAAAGATGCATACCGGACATCATATAACCCCCCAGTAAATTTCGGCTCATTCAGCAACACTACTGATGCACATAACCGGTTTGATTCTTATTTGTCTGCTCTCATGCACACAAAAAAAAACTACACAGGAAAACGTTTATGGACACTTCACTAGCACCCCCATAATTTCTGCCAAACAGTTATCTATTAACAATAGACTATATAGCAATAGGATTGCTATAAGATACTATAAGCGACTACTAAGATTTCCCTTGACACTACCTGAAAAGCCCCAACACTACCCAAACTGGCATGGCAATGCCCCCGTACACACAGCCCCTGATCTCTATGAAGGCACGCTGTGTTCTGGATGTTTTAGAGTGAAAGAACTCGAGTGACCTGCACAAAGCCCTGACTCAACCCGACTGAACACCTTTGGGAGGAACTGGAACACTGACTGCACCCCTGAACCTCCTCACCTAATCAACATTAGTGTCTGATCTCATTAATATTATTATTAATATTAATAAATATTAATACTATTGTAGTTGAATAGTTGGAATGGGATGTGGTGGCTCAATGGTAAGGCTCTGGGTCAGTGATCAGAGGGTCAGGGGTTCAAGCCTCACACCAGGCGAGCTACCAGCATTGGGTCCTTGAGCAAGGCCCTTAACCTCACTTGCTCCAGGGGCGCCGTTCTTTCTGGCTGACCCTGCGCTCTGACCCCAGCGTTCAAATTTATATGCTGGGATAAAAACATTTCACTGCATGTATGTGTATGTAATAAATACGATCTGAAATGAAGGAACAGACAAACACAGCTATACTTGATAATCTAGTGGCAAATTATTAGACGTGGGGATGTTTTTACAGATTGGAATGCCTGTTTTCGCATCATGGTTGTAAAGAGTATTTATTGAAATCATTGTAGACTTCCTGTCAGGTCTGACCACTACTGCCATTCTCCTGTGACCTCTTATCAGTGAGCAGTGGTGACAAACAGTAGTTACAGCCCCTTCTCTGAATCTACATGCCGCTCAGACGAGATTGGATAACGCGTGGACGCAGGCTTTTGAAGCAGCCCATTGTGTAGCTTGATATAAAAAAGGAAAAGCCTCCAATAGACAAGAAAAACTAACAAAGATTGTGCTTACAAGAACATATGCACATGTGGCAGCTGTATACCTTGGAGGATAGTCGGTATGGACGAGAGGACAAACGTCAGCGGCTGCTGCCTCCGAGCAGCCGTATGTCTGTCCCTATATCCCCCTCGATCTCTCATGAGCACACTGTCTAATGTCTGCATGTTGGGAATGGCATGGACATAAGCTGTTCACGTGTTGAACGAGCAAACCTTCTTGATCTATAAAACCAGCATGATTGCAAATGGACGATTTAGTCTGAGTTTACGTTTAGTACATTTAGTTTACATCTGATTAGTTCCACTTTCCTACTTTTTTACTTAATGCCTTTCATTTGTCCATACCTGATCTCAGCACTGGCGCAGTTACAGCTTCATGTTACTTCTCACCAGTTCTTAATAAAGCAATTTTTACATTAGGATGTGATTGAACGTTTTATTAATGTCCAAACTGAAAGCACCATGGAAGCTGACAGAAGGTCAAAAAGATTGATACTGATAGAGACGAATTAAAATAAAATCAGATTGTGATTATTGGTAGTTAAAGATACTAAAGACCGATACCTCACGTGAGGTAATTTACAGTATTTGAAGACATAACTGACACTGACACACATGACAGACACAATTCCAGCCTCAACAGTGTGGAAATATCTTTATATATTGTTTTACTATGCCCTTTGGAGGTTATTGCTGTACTATATTCACTAGTCTCAATGTGTTGTGGTTGTAAAATTGCCACATTGCAAAAATAAATAAATACATGTGCAGGCATCGTATCTGAAAGTACCAGAACAAAAACATTGATACTCTTATTAAATCTTTCGAAGCTGGTATCGGCACATCCATAATTGTGATAAATACTTGTATAAAGATGGAGTTGAGATTTTCAATACTGCTTTGCCAGCGAGATTTAATCAAATATAATTATATCACCAGATCTACAAACCTTTACATAATTTTACACAGCTCCACGACTAAACCTTGGAGTAAAAGGGTATCAGTTACGACTCTATTGTCATTATTCCTAGATTATTTTGGGTGTCATTAAATGTGAAAAGACAGACTTGCTAGTAATAATAATTATAATAAATTAATTGTTCAGGATTGATTAATTAAATCAACATGACTTGACAGTGATGAAATTATTTGGAGAGCGCCTGGTGCAATCAGTAACAATTTTTGGTCCATTAAATACCCGCTTGACCAATTTGTGAGCATTAGAACAAAACAACGTAGCTATGCCACTGGAATACTACATGGATTATATTTAATGATGCGTTAGCATGCATGTACACAAACAGCACCCCTATAAAAAAAACATCTGATCTATGGAAGAACAGTTCATTCATTCATTTTAATTTTACTGATGCCATTGTTACATCCTCATGTGTATAACAAACGACCCAGTGGACAAAGTGCAAATGTAGATCTGAACGCTACAACAAAATAGCTTAACGGATAACTGGGGCTCTCTTTTTCTAAGTAAATCTTCCTAGCGATTGTTTGAGTGATAAGTACCCTAGCGGTTAAAAGAAAGCAAAGAAGGAAAGCAGGGCATAAATATGAATCGGTCTCCAAAAAAACCAAAAAAACCTGGACTCTTTCCTCCTTTCCCTTCCATCATTCAGTCACAGTTCTCTTGCCCACTTCCTTAGAAACTTTATCACACGGCCCTTCTGCTAGCGCGGCCCGAACTTCCCACTGCAATTAGTTATAAAAACTTTTCAGCCGGCCCACACGTGGTTTGTTTTTTAAGGAGCTGCAGCTCCCTTCTCACGTGGTATATGGACTATTGAGTCGTCACAGAGCCCTGAATGATGGCTGAAAAATAAGGCAGTGCAAACAATGCTTGGCCTTGATTAATTCAATTCTTTCAGGACCCTGCGCCGTCGTCCGGGCAGCTTCAGACAATCGCTGCTTTGATGCTCGGTATAACATACTCTCGTGCGCTTACTGAATTTGTCAACAAAAATGACCACCTTAACAAATTTCTAGTTACAGCAACGGCAATCAACTTTCGGGTAAAAAAACAAAAAAAACAAAGCGGTTGTTTATTATAGTGTTTCGGCACGTCTGACGGAGAAATAAGAAGAAAAACACTAACCTGATCAGCCTGACACGCCACGGTGTTGCTGGACTCTGACATAGTTCACCAGCACCTGCAGTTTCTCTAGGTTCCGATCTCGAGCTGTTCACCTTTCCATTCGCTTTCACACAGAGCGCGTGCACGAGAAGGGGGGGCGGGGACCCTCCTTTTGGCTAGGCTTGATTAATGCTTGAATTATTTTCACCCCATTTCATTTGAGGGAGTTTGCTTCCTCTCCGCCTCTCTCAATCATTCGCCGTGGAAGTGTTCTCTCTCTCCCTCTCTCTTTCCCCCACCCTCCTGCAACCCACACTCCCTCTCTCGCATTCCCTCCATCATCCATTCCCTTACCTCCTTTCCTTTTTGCCATCCCTTTTCTGCTCTATTATACATTGGAGAAAGTCCCCCCTTCTTGTCCACACTTGTTGGTGGGGAGCTGAGCAGATCCACAGCCCTCGCCTCTACTTTTGCCATGAATAGTCTCGTTGTCATTTCAAGTACTCTGGGTGCATACTGAGTATCAGGGAAAATGCTAGCTTAGCTGCCTGTCGCTTGCTAGATGAAAGGATGAGAAAGAACCATGCACATCCACATGATTTTGTTTCACAGTTTCTTCTACTTGTTTTGCGACGAGCTGGACCCAGACCACCAACGCTTCCCATTCATAGATACTTGACTCTCAAATCCTTGTCCCTCAGCATTGCCAAGACTTCAGCAACATCCTGCTAGAGGCCAGGGGAGGGACAGACGCTGTCCTCCTCCTGCGCCGCACTATACTCCTTGTAATTCATCTACTTTTCCTTTAAAGGCCAACAGACTTTGTTGTTGTGGGTCACAACCAGTCCATAGATCCAGTGCAGGAAAGTGCCGCTTGCCGGAAGGAGGATAGCAGCATCACAATGCATGGGAAAATGATTGCAGAGAAGACAAGATCTTTGCCCAAAGGAACACTTCCAATTGAAGCGCTTGGCGGTGGCCTCAACCGAGTATCCTGTTAATAGTGTCAGAAGTTGACAAGCATTTGGCTACTGGGCCTAATGAGCATTTAGTGAAGGTAAACAATGGTAGCAGGTTGTTCAATAAGCAGGCCCAGAGTTAATATGATGTGAGGTTTTATTCCACAGAGATCACTGTTAAAAGATCTCAGGGATGCATTAGAAAAACAAAGATCTCCGAACAGCTTCACTATACAGGCATGAACAGGCATTAATATTGGTTGAGGAGTTCTGGGGCACAATCTGTGTTCCAGTTTGTTCAAAATGTATTTAGTTATTCCTACTGTGGTAATGGTTTGGCTTTGATGCAGTAATGATGCCATGAAAAAAAACTTAGGTCCATATTCAAATGGGTTGTTAAATGATCTGTACACACTATCATTATAGAAATCCATCACACAAGTTTGATGACACTCCTATTAATAACATTACGACAGCTGCTTCATGTGTGACATGAAGTTAGTGTTAGTAGGGGCCCAGCAGTGCTCAGGGGCCCAGCAGTAGCAGTTTGGTGTAGCACGGAATCGTACCCACAATCTTCCGACTATCAGTCCAACAACTTAACCACGGAGTTGATTGCCAACCCAATTGATAACCCAAAAATCCTTGCTGGCAATGAGAGACTATTACAACAAAAATTGTTTAAACAGAAAAAATAAACGACTCCTATTTTTTGCACTCAATCCAAGGAAACATTGCAAGGTCAGAATGTGTTTCTGTTCTTTTGTGGCTCGAGAGGAAAACAATTCCAACAAGAAACATAATCTAGTTCAGCATGTGAACAAAATCACGAAAACCATAAACTCCCTGGGCTCAAGCAGGACATTTAGACGTACGAGTGTTTATCTGAATCGTGATTTATTTACTTGGTGAATCTCTGCCGTTCAGTTCTTTTTAAGCGAGTCTTTTTGTTTCGTTTACATTAGGGTATCGACACTGAGCATCTGGTCTGTGTGAAGCTCTTTCTCTTTGCAGCTATGTGGCTTATACGACAAAATAGAACACAATCAGACACAGCTCCAGGCAGCGTGCTGCATCGGAGCAATGGGCCTGGCAGGGAAAGAGTTTGACACCAGTGGTCATTAGAGTCTCCAGGGGCTGCGGCCAACTCCTATTAGTCAAAATGCAGCGCGGCATCTTGTCGCCTGCCCTACAATAGCGCTCTTCTAATGAGGATATGAAGACTGGTTATTTTGACAACGCTACGGAATGGAAAGCTGCAAGAAAAAGAAAAGAAGAACAAAAAAAGGACAAGCATACGAAGTCTAACCTCAAAGAGGGTGCCCAAAACAAGCATGTGTTTGGGAGCAATTAGCGCTGATTAATTAGATGGATATATCAGGTACTTAGTGCTCATTAGGGAAAACAGATGTCAAACCTTTGACCAAGTCCAAATTAGCAATGGGCATTAAACAGGACCTTTAACACTCTTCAAAAGGTCTCTCTCGAAGAGAAAAGCTGCTGTAACAACTCTAAAGTAGCACCACTGTTATTGTCATACTGTTATTAGTTGGAGTGGTAATTCAGCAGGTAGTACAGACTGTTCAAATTAATGTCCTCAGTGCAGTGAGATGCACAAAAATGTATACTTCAGCTCCTGTCAGAATCCAGGAGGAAGCTGGTGCAATACAGCAGCTGTAGTTATGCTCTAAGCTAAATTTTTGGGATGCCACACCAGCACACCCAAACTGTTGGATGTACACAATTGTCCAGAATGTCTCTCTATGCTTTAACATTTTTACTGCTCTAAAACTCTTCTTGCTTTTCATATGTGTGCCTTTTTCTTATTTGTCTTGGATATCCCTACCACCTACTCACGTCATAATTCTCCTTGTTCGAGGTCATCAAGGTTTTGGGGCTGGTGTGGAAACAGGATCTGGGCACCTGACCAGGATTTGCAGCCCAGACCCCTAATAGGGTTGCGCCTGTGCACAAAGCCCCTAAGCTCCATGAAGTCATGGTGTGTTCTGGTTGGAGTGGAAGAACTGTAGTGTCCTGTACAAAGCCCTGACTCTGACTCAACACCATTGAACACCTTTGGGATAAACAGGAACACCGACTGCACCCCAGCACCTCCTCACCTCTACATCAGTGTCTGATCTCACTAATACTATAGTAGCTGATTGAACAAATCCACACATTCATGCTACACAATCTAGTGGATAACCTTTCCATAAGGGTGGATTTTATTATCGGAGGCAAAATGAGAATACAGGAATTGGATGTTCGAAAAAGATGTGGACACGATGGTCAAGGAGAACCTCCACATCTAGACTTCGCTACATGCAGAAATAATCCTGTTCTGCAACGCTAATCCCCTAAAGGCTAGTAAAGAGATCGAGGATCCTCATCATTTAAGAATGAATAGTAGAATAGGACACAAAATGATAGGCAAACAAAAGGTAGGCAACTGTAACAATATACAAGATCACAATTAAATACAATATACAAGTGTTCACAATTGATCCATTCAGAGACGTGTATATAACCAAACAAAAATGGGCAGAGAAACGTTCCAAAATTTAACGTTAGCATTTAAGTTGACGTAGAAAAAATAATGGGTTGTCAAGTCTCAGAAAGCGCACCTCAACAAAACTGAAAAAAAAACAAAAAAAACTAAAAGACTACAGGAATGAGAAAAGTGAGACTGTGGAATGGAGTAAACCACTGAGCAGATGCAAGTGTGTATGCGTTTTGAACTTCCTATAGCCTCTCCTGATTCTAACGTTTTTTAGGATCAAGATGACTTTATAGAATAGATTGTATTCACGTTTATAGCTTGTAGCAGATGCCCTTATCCAGAGCAACAGACAAAATGTGCTACAAGTTTCGAACAATTAATAGATTCTGGTTTGCTAGATAAAAAACTAAGTGCATCATGAATCCAAATCCCATAAGTACTGTACAAAGAGAAACAACAGTGTTGTTAACATTAGACCTAGAGAATAGTCAAAACAGTAACGTAATCACAACACGGATATTTTTTTTATTTTTTATAAAAGCTCGGAAAAAAAGCTCAAAATCACAGAAAAATATCATGACAAAACAAAAAGAAAACAAAAGATAAAGGACACGCAAGAGTGAATTAAGAATCTGTTCAACTGGACTGGAAAACTAGAGGAAGGGGACAAGCAGTCAGTAAATTTGCCAGAGAGGAAGTGCCGTTTCAAGCGTCTCTGCTTAACCAGGTATTTCCTATTCGGGACACGTCGGTGCTATTGACGAGCTGAACAAGAGTGCTTCAGTGAGCACTAAAATACAACCGCTGACTAAAAATGTCACTTTTTTTTAACTTACTGAGCCTTTGATGCGCCACCTCTTTCCGCCGCGCTCGCTCGTTTACCAACGTCAAGTGGCATGTCCGACAGACACATAAAAAACTAACACACACAAAGCGGGGACAAAGCAATCCTGCACGATTCTAAGCCCACTGCTGAAAGGGAAAACAATGAGGCTGACTGGCCTACATACAGTAGCGTGCTGCACTGGTAAAAAACTGCTAGGATCCAGAACAAGACACCTATGCGCATCACTTACACATACTTCTGGATTTAATTTACCTTTGAATGATGACTTTTTAGGAATAATCTGTATGCAGGTCTGCATCATTAAACGGTTTATAACTTCAGCTAGATAAATTCAAAAATCCATTAAATCCATTAAACAGCCAAAGGTTTTGTGGACACCTTACCAGCACACCCACATCAGTGTGTCATCCTCAAACTGTTGCCACAATGTTGGAATCACACAGTTATTGTGTAGGAGCATGAGCAGGCCTACTGGAGGTATTATCTTCTTTTTTAACTCATAAAATTCAGGTTTCCAGGTGTTAAATAGATGCAGGTGCTCTCACAGGGCAGGACACAACAGTCGGCAGACTATTTTAATCCTGCTTGATCGGTGAGCATACGGCTTATCGTCAAACATGCCCCACTCCGGGGTGACAAAGAGTAAAAAAATGCTATATTAAAATGTATAGATGCAATACATTGCTGTGCAATTCTGTGAGGTTGTGTTAAGTATTTTATTCTAAGTGCACGATTCTTTTTTGAGAGGTTCACAGTGAGAACAGGAACCACTTACAACGACCAAGTTAAACTAAAGTTTTCATGATCTTTTCTGGCTCCTGCTGGAAGGGCCCAGCTGCTAAATCTGCATCAAAACCTAGTAGCTCGCCTCTGGGGAGAATGAGGCTCAGCAGAGATGCTAGGACATGAATAAAAAATATATATTTTATATAACGAATAAAAATAAGCAAACATATGGTACCATCAGCATGGACAAATGGGAGGTTGATTAGACTGTCGCATCATTTGTGTGGATTTGGTAAGAAGAACAAAAATACACATGCACACATGCACGCACACACGCACGCACGCTCCATGGATTACCTTGCTATAGTGCAACAGAAGAGCAATGCATATTTGGGCACATGCTAAAAGCAAACAAGTTTCAGCTTTCACAAGGTCAGTGCTGAAGCTCATTGGGCACAGACAGCTTCACAGTGATAAATAATAGCAAAAGGGACTGTGGGGAAGGACCCCTGAGAATTGTGAACCCCCCTTTATCCCATGCCTGTACCTACTATTCAGCCAGGCAACCAGGGGTGCAGGTTGAATTCAAGCACAAAAAAAGAACAAAATATGGAGAGAAATCCGCGGAATTGCACAGAAATCCGCGTGCAATTCAACTGTTAAAAAGAAATAACAACTGAAAGCAAGATAAGGAGAGGAGACTCGTGGATAGACCAAAACACTGAACAGCAGCCCATTTGGCCTTGCTGTTGATATTTTTGTGTAGCTCAGACCACCTCCGTAAATAAAAGAGGAAAGGAAGCAAAACAGAAAAACTAAATTTTCTGCCTGAGTGGTTTCTTCAAACTGAATCCAAAGGCAGAGGCTCAATGGGGCATTTTGGCACAAAGAAGTTGGATTTTTTTTTTTTTTTTAATGAAACGCAGCAGTGGACGTGTTTAGCATTTGATGGCCCTTGTCCTCCCATTGTGTTCTCGTCACAGTGACTGCCTGACCCAGGCCAAGGTGCATTGTACTGCAAATCAAAACAGATCATGAGTTTGACTTCCCCTTTGCGCCTCCACATCTGTTTTCAGTCCCTTAAAGGCAGCACGAGGCAGCGCTTCATAGCGATGTGATCGTCAGAAACTCTAGGGGGCGATTCACATCTCAATCTATTCCTTACGTAAGTACTAAATGTCCAGGAGAGACACAGCTTGAATAAACGACAAACAAAACAACGCACAGAATACAACACAGAATATGCGTTATTGAAAAATAATAGCTCTTAACAAAAACAAAAATACACCTTTTTAACCTCCTTAAGAGAGTAGGAACAGAATTCACCCTATTTTTTGGAAATGACAGGATGGCTACCACATGAGGAGTCAGGAAAGCGAACAACAGGCCGATTGCACTAATTTGTTGGGGGTTTTTGCGCAAGGGGGCGGCAGTAAAGAACGGCATGAAGTTTGAGCAGGGAAATGGCGAGTATGCTGAGCTGATATTTTATTGTCTACACATCAAGAGCATCTTAAAGCCGAATAGCTCCTGTCCTGATATGAGGAGGCAAAGTCTATTCAAGCCCTTGGCACCAGATTGTATCTCATTGTTTTCTATGACAGTACAAACACCCATTTTCCCTTCTATAGATTGAGAGATTGCTTGGAAAGTGTCAAATACGCAAAATGGCCTGGTAGTGAAAAGGGCAGGTGCAGCTTTAAGCAGGACACCGCAACAAAACTGACCTGTCCATCAGAAAAAAACTTTGCTCCCAGATTCACAATTCAGTGACCCACAAAAATATTTAAATGCTGAGTGCAAAACACCCACCTGTCCACAAAGTCACTGTAGTGCATAGGTTTTTATATTTTTAGAAAGCTAATGCAATGATGCAGAACACAAATTTGCAGTGTTACATTAATTCTCAACTGAAACCAAAAGACCCAAACATTGTTCCAGCATGACAACACCCTTGTGCACAAAGCCCCAAGTTCCATGAAGACATGGAACTGTGTTATGGTTGTACTGGAATAACTTGAGTGTCTTGTACAGAGCCCTGATTCAAACCTAATGAACATTTTTGGGATGAACTGCAATGCCTATCACACACCAGACCTCCTCATCCAACATTAGTTTCTGATCTCACTAATACTATTGTAGTTGAATGAACACATTCACACAGTCAAAAACACACTCTAGTGGAAAAAATGCACAGAGGTGTGGAGGTAATTATAGGAGTAAAGGTGAGATTCAGTAAATCAATAGGATGGACAGGTGTCGGCCAGTAATTGTAGAAGAACATAATGCACAAATGAGGGATAAGATTCTAACTAAATGTCCCAAATTTAACAGTCTGACAGTACTAAAACTTGAACTCATTACCTTCTGATCAGTAAACCAAATATGTATTTATAATGTCTTGTTTAAATCAGGAAGTTAGGCTTACAGCCTTTATTGAATTGTGTTTACTTCTATTATTCAATCATATCTTACGGGTTTCTAAACATTTACAAATATTTAGTGTCCATTTCACAGTCTACGAACATCTGAAGGGTAGAAACGGCATTGCTGAAGCTGCTAAGATAGAACTGTATTAAACTGGACACGCAACGTCATCTTGTGTACAGTTACTGAAACTGCTACACGACTTGAATATCTTAATTACAATTAAGAGCAAATAATCAAATACACTTGAGCATAGGATTGCACCAAGCGTGCAGAATGTAAATAGAATACAATTCAAAATTAGCATTTGGGGTGACTGGTGTGAATGAAGACAGGATTGCCTTACAGAGAAGTGAAAAGAATAGAAAGAAAAGAGGATGCTGGTTTAAAACTAATAGTACAAAAATGAACAAACATTTTCATTGTTAATCATGTGCAGCAGATACAGTGTTTGGTTTATTTCGACTCGTTGCATGAAGAGAGAAATATCTGCCAGTGTATATGTCACAAATGATGGACAAAAATACCAAACTACCAGTAACGAATTATGGACCTATTATTAAAAATATATTAAGATTACAATTGTGTTTCAGAAGTAATACACCTATGTAGGGGGGGAAAACTGTTATAGGCAAAGGTATGACAGCTATTCTGAAGTTCATAGACATTCCAGCATGAGAAGTTCTAAATATTATATAATTATAATATTAAATATATATAAATTAATTAA
>JAOUQX010000035.1:15454190-15469420 GCA_028566295.1 Liobagrus marginatus
AAACGGTCAGCTGCTTATTTAAACCAGTGGTTTCCAACCTGGTGGTCTAATATGTTTTTAAAATTTTATTTCTTTCATTTAGAACAGCACGATAAATAATTCAATTCGTAAAATGTTTAAAAGAAATCATGTATGAACAGACACAAAATTTCATCAGTTAAAAAGCCGGGCCAGAAACGAGAAGTCCGTCTTTGGGAACCGTTGCATGCTGTTACACGTTTTTAAGGTAATGAGCGAAATGGATAGATTAGTTTGATATTTACATAAACAGATTGCATTTCACTGCATGTCGTAATATGAATGATTGTGTATGTGGAAAATAAACTTGGAACTTGAATAGCAGCAAGTTCAGCTAATTGTTTGCATTCGGCTGGTTTTGCACTTATGAAGAACGCAACAACGTAACTTTCACATTAAATGAAACGTGTATGCTACTTAAACATGTACCATGTTAAGATAGGGGTCACCTGGAAAAAATGGCTGGGAATCACTGCTCCAAACGGAGGCAGCTGTGTGTGTATTTTTAATTGTGGGTTGATAGGAAGAAATCCAGATCGTTTCCACAGTGTATGAATACCCAGCAAGTTGTTCTAAACAAACCGTGGCGTCGCCTAGCACTCGAACCGTGAACCGCAGCTGTTCCACATAAAGAGCAGGCAAGTGAAGAAAGCGCAGCATGGGGGAGACACGTTGCTGAAACGTTACCCAAAAAAGGCACTTCTGAGTGTTCAGCACTAAGAAAGTCTGCGTGACAAGTTTAAAAAGCACTGCCAAGGTGAAAAGCTCCATGAAGAGACTGTTGTTTTGTGCCACATCAAGTTACATTACAAGAAGAGGGGTGGAAGACGGATTCACACACAGCACATGGCTTCGGAATGTCTATAATCTCTACACAGCATCCATACAGAGGCTTCACACATCTGTGTCACGGACACAGTTCTGAGGGTGCACATACGTGACCAGTTCTAGCTCAGACGTGAGCACACAGCTGCAAGCAAACGCAGGTGTCTGACAGCAATGCCCTCTCATGAACATCTCGCTCTCGGGGTGTATACAAATGGATCCATGCCTCGGTGTATGGCCCAAACATTCCGACTCTGAAGCTGTTGCACTACGTCCACAATTATGGAGTGCGTTCATCAGCATGGTGCTTGTGGTACCTCCTTCTTAAAAGCGATTCTACTATAAACCCGGCTCCCCCACATCCACAGGACACTGTATGTTTAATTAGGTTCCTTTGTTCTAGCCAGGCAGGGGTTACCTGTATTTAACGAGTGTGTGTGAGGCATGGGCTGCTTGGTTAGCCCTGTCTGTAACCAAATTACATACGTTTACTTTGATCGAGACGCGAGGAGGCCCAGCGTGCTGCCTTTTATTGCAGCCTTAAGGCAACGACTTTAATGCCTGCATTAGTAACGAGCCTCTGTGGCAAAGTGGGCTCACCACGCAAACACACACACACACACACACACACACTTCTCTGATCGCTCACGCTTTACCTTCATCAGCATGGTGGACACAGAGGGCCTTGTGAGGAGAGCAGGCAGGAAAAGGCTGATTTAATACAATGTATATTGGGGGTAAAAAAAAACCGTGGCTGTGCCTGGGAAGCATTTATTAATTGCTTCCTCGTGTAACAGCGGAACACACTGATGGACTCCTGAGAGGAGCTGCTGAAAGCAGCTTATTGCCTGTGTGTGTGTGTGTGCGCGCGCGCAAATGCACAAATTAACGAGTTCCATCTATCTGACAACCAGCAACATTATTCAGTCACTGTTCATTTTTTCCAATCTTCTGAACGGAATGCAAGGGGCCAGAAAAGTGTATGTAAAAACTATGATGTGCGTGTGTGTATACACAAGTCCAGAAATTCTTACCAACGTCCTAAGCCAGCATTCTTCACAGTGGACATGCCAACACTGGATGGAGGTGAGAGGTGCGGTGTAGGAGTCCTGCAAAAGAAAAGATCCTGTTCATATATTTTGTATTTACACTCAATGAAAACACTGGTAGGTGCAGTAAATAACAGTTCAAATTCAAATCTTATTTATCACATACACAGACATGCAGTGAAATGTTTTTATTACGCATATCCCAGCTTACGAGCTGTATTCTATTCTAATTTTGGTTCGGTGTACTGTTAATATAAATTTTTTTTTTTTTTTTTTTAATATATAAACATTTTTAAAAAGCACTTGTGCCACCCAGACACAGAAGCAAGCAGCAATTCAGGGTCTGGACTTTTATTATCATCAGATTATCAGAAGGGCTCGTTAAACACATGTTTACTTGTTATTAGAAAACCACACCCCATAATTACTCGAGCGGTGATCAAAGAGCTGGAGCAAGCACGGAGGTCTGTTTTAGTCAGCATGAACAGCAGGGGGCAGTAGACCTCCACTGATAACCGCCGCTGTGTCATTAAAATGCAGCGATTCGGCTGGAAAACCTGCGACTTGTAAAGCGTGAATGGAAACGCATAATTGCGCCGGCTTATTCCGAACTATCCGTGATGGGAAGAGATCACGGCGAATTACGCGAGTACCACTCAAGCAGCTTAGACCCAGCAACATGTACGCTGTCTTCATGTTTTAGAGAAGTGCCATCTTTGGAAGATGGGGTAATGGCATAAATGAGTACAGGAGCGGGGGAAAAAATAAATAAATAAATAAATAAATAAATAAGGCATTGCATAAAATTCGAGACAAAGCGACACCATCTCCTAGCGGGAATCATTGTGTTTACGTAATGTCCAGCATGCGGCTTGCTCGTACCATGCAGATCAGACACTTGTATCGGTCTCCTCTAAGGATCTGCTTCTCCAGCTCTCGGATGCGAGCCTTCAGAGCGTCCAGTGTGGTACCTGTGGAATCCTCTGTGATTCTGTGAAGAGACAGACAACGCTTACGGTCAGTCGCACGGCAACACGAAGCACATGTAAAAGACAATCTGATCGAACATTCAAAACGTAAACAAACTTGTCATTGTGCAGATCCTTTGTTTTCCGGAAAATGTCTTGCATCATTTCAAACCAAAACCACCTGCATCACATGATCATGAAGTCTTAATCCACTACCCCTCTCTCCCCCCTCAAGCTCTCCATCCTAAGCCCTCAGTACTAATGAATGCCTGTGGGCTGGTGAATGTACATTTAACACTGTCCGTAGCATATGAACTCGCAAGAACTAAATCGATTCGGGTGCCATTGATTAGGCGACGCCTTGCTTGGTGGGATGTTTATGGTGATCCGCTCATTTTCCAGCCGGATGGAGCGCTGATCTACAGTATCGATCACGCTGCCGTTCTCCCTTGCGCTCTGCCTCCGATTAGAGCCTGTTCCGTTCCGCCGCCTTTTCCAATAGCGCCATTTATTACACGACTGCGCCGGCCCTCAGCGCAGACTTGTCTACCTTCCACACAAACACGAATACAGGATGTAAATACGGTGAAGGGCAGTAAGTGGGTAAGGAACAGTTATGGACTGCAGGGTGAATGGAAAGAGAGAGATGCTTATGCAGGTAGAAGGAATCATCAGGTTACTCAACACCTCACCTCTCGGGAGTGGATTGTAACAAAGTTTACAAACAACCACAGAACAATTGAAACGTTTTAATATCTGGCAACTTTAACAGATAGCACCCATTTTTTTTTTTTTTTTTTTTTATTTTAATATTGGGACGCCTGCTTGCCAAATATTGTAATGTGACTGATGTATACTGTTTAACATCAATAAGTCTTTCCGGGCCATTTGTGCTGAGGATTAGTACATAGCTGTGTATTATACAGTTTAAGATAAATAACCACACTGAAAGCAAGTATATACTGGGCAAACTGGAGGACAGCATTGCATCCTGGTCGGAAAAGAAAATCCAAAGAGTCTAATTACTAAAGCTGAACAAAAACAACATTTTGTTGGTACTGTAAACTAAAATACAAGGGTCGATTATAGAATGTTGACTGTATCAGCACCTGCCCAGACCAGGCTATATAGTCACTAGGGCTGAATAGAAACCTTGAACAAGGATAGCCAGCTGTCCATCTGGCAGGCTAATCTGAGTGGCGGTCAGCTCCCTCACTACCCTGCTACCATCAGCGCAGGGACCATAAAGCTTTAAAACCTCTTGCTGGTGGGCAGCTTGTAAAAAAGCATTTAGCCTTGATTAGTGAGCTTGCTTATAAAGCAGACAGAGGAGCGCGTGTGTGTGTATGTGCGTGAGACACACTTTATGCCGAATACTTTCCTTAACTGCGGCCATGCAGCAACTTTTTCAACATTGTAGTACAACCTCTCTCACACAGGGCAACGCCGCCATGAATATTCATGAAGTGGAGCTTTATAGCAAACCACATTTTAAAAGTTATTTAATTTCTTGGGGCAATAAAAGGTTTGAATCCGTCTTTATGTGCAGAGAGGTGGAGCAGAACTTTTACTGCAAGTGCATTCGCATGGCCGACAGACGGGGCGGGATGAGCTCATGTGCCCAGGCAGAAAA
Source organism: Liobagrus marginatus (assembly GCA_028566295.1). Classification (NCBI taxonomy): domain Eukaryota; kingdom Metazoa; phylum Chordata; class Actinopteri; order Siluriformes; family Amblycipitidae; genus Liobagrus; species Liobagrus marginatus. Next base: position 15,458,684 of record JAOUQX010000035.1, read on the forward strand.
CAGTCGCTCTGCAGAGGAGCGCAGCGTAAGACGGGCTTTAAGCATAGGGCTGGTCAATACGGTCAAAAAAATTCTCATGATTACATTTCCCATATCAATCGATATCGATCACGATAAATATCAAATCTTTATTTCTTTGGAATTGAAAGGCAGAGTTTCGGTCCTGAGTGCAAGTTGTAGAAAGTAGACAGTTGTGTGGCTTTAAACGACTCTTTATTGTCAATGACATGAACACTCACCAAACAACTGAACAATTTCTCCAAACTGAGGTCAAAAATATTCATAATAAAATCAATATTCAGAAAATAACCATTAATAGAATATACAAAATATCTTTATTGAAAATCTAAGATGTGTAATATGCACAATAATAACACCTGTTACATGGCTTAGCGGTTAAAGTTAAAGTGCTTTGAGTAGAGTTAGAGCGCATAGCGCACGCGTAGCATTACGCATGGCACCAAACTTTACATCGCGCATTTATCCACCTGTAATAATTATCGTTATAGTTTGAGCCCTATTATATCGAGCCTTTAACAAACTGTTATCGTTTTATCGAGGAATATTACATCGCAAGAATTATCGTGATCTGCCTATTGTTGTTCAGCCCTACCTAAGCATCACATCCACACGTGTTAGTTAAACATCCTAATTCATATTTAATCTTACTCTTACTCCTATTATAACCACCTTTATGGAACAGCTTTCCACCAGCTTGTCGAGTGCAGCTTTGGGTATTTTTCGTTCCAGTTCATCCCAAAGGTGTTTGTTGGGGTTGAGTCAGAGTGCTTCTGTGAACAGGCCAAAATGAACATCTAAAGTCTGGACTGCTCACCAAAACAGTTAAACACTTTACAAGGTACTTGATTCCAAAACAGATCCAGCTAGACACAGACCCAGACTACTGACTACCTCAATGCTGGGACGCGTCGTTAACCTTCTGAAGGCTTTGGAAGTTGTTTAATGCGGCAGCAGTCCGGTGATATAAATCTGAGACACTGCATGCACAGAATTCATGACATATCCCTGTCTGACCCCTAATCATGACATGTGCGTGCACACACACACACACACACCAAAATCTCACCATATAAAAGCGTGCACACTTCTCTCGCTCCCTCGACCAATCACGATGAATCACTTAAACTAAACTCGACAAATCTCATTTTCATTGCAGATTGAAATGCGGGCGTCTCGCAAACAGAGTGGGGGGATTGTTTTTTGCGTTCTCTGCTGGAGTGAAATCATTCAGCTCCTCGTCTGGCATCTTTAAAGTGCACTCAGATTAAGGCACGTCGCTTTAGGAAATTGAACCTAACACCCTCGCATGCCTATACTCGTATGTTTGAATTCAGGGGCTCTCAGGAAGGGGAGGCGGTGTAACGCGGCAAGAAAAGTTTTCGGACGTGCGATCTTATATATTTGTGTGTTTGACCAACACAATGTTTTGTATAAATCATATAAATTAAGCAAAAAACACAATTGCAGCCATGTTGAAGGAAAAAAGACTTCCGCCCCGTAATCTTTCTGCTAAAAACCAACACCCCCCACCCCGCTTCTTATGCCCTCTCAGTGTTTGATTAATGACATCATCATCACAGATTTGTGTGTGCTGCCTCCTTCCATAATGCGATATGGTGTAACAGCTGGTGCGGCGAGAGTGAGGAAGCAGAGACGCTCGCTGTCATGGAGATAGATAGATAGATGGGGACAAAGCGCAACCATAAGGAAATATTGTGGGAGATATTAAATAAACAAGTGCTTGTATGTATGTATGTGTGTGTGTGTTTGGTTTGGGGGTGCGTGGGCAATGCATTAAGCTTATAGAGAAAGGTTACCAGAGAAAGGCTGCTCTCTGCTTTCTCCTCTGCCTTAACTTCAACCAGATGCAGTGATTCATACGACAGCAGGCTACAGCACTTAAACACACACGCTCGGTCTAGCTTAAACATCTAGCTGTTGTGTGCGTGAAGGAGAGCGAGAGGTTGTCAGTGGAGAAAGTGATGGATCAATCTAAGCCGTCACGCTTCTGCTGCACCACTTAGGACCGGTGTTCTGTCCATCTTCATCCTCCCGATCGCGCCACATTTCCACGCCGTTCTCTCTCGCATACAGGAGAACGGTGATCTCACACGCCGCGCCATCACGTTCATTTCCATAGATGCTGTCTGTCGTATGGAACATGCATGAAATACAATTTGCATCCGACCTACAGAACTTGAGCAGCGCTTCGCAACATGGCAAACATGGTTAACTGTGCAGTCTGCAACCGTCACCGAAGATGTGCATCAAATAAACCCATCCTCTCTCTCTCTCTCATGCACACACACAGACAACGGGGAGACGTGCTTCCAGCGTGCTGATGGGAGAAATCAATTGATGGGCAGTCGCGCACGGCAGACTGATTCAGCTGTACTGGACGTGGCGCTCCCATGAGAACCGCAGTCGAAACGCAAGAGCGAAAGAGAGGGGATGAGTACAAACCGCATAATAAAAGGAACAACGTCGTGTACGAGTGTAAGGGAGGAGAAGTCACATGTGCATAATGATTGCTCAGCAATCTAATTTATGGCTCTACGAAGCCTTGACTTTCTTCGAAGTGGATAAAATTGTCATTGCAGTGATGCGTACACAGTATGTAAGTGTAGAAGGAACAAATATGGTCTTCGTAGGTCTCTTAAAGCAGCTTGGCGACGATGCCACAATTCTCACGGATTTAGTATGTGCCGATTTGTTCTGTTTCTTCATGTCATTTCCGATGATAATGAGATCAGATCTCTATGTGGCGCGCTGGCTGCAGTCAGACTCCTTGTGCAAACCAAAATCTCACTGGATTATTCCAATTAATGGCAAAATGATTTCGTGGAAACGTAAACTGATATTTCCTACGGACACGACAGCAAAAGATAGAAAGAACTGACTTCTTAGCTGGTGAAAATACTAGTGTTCTAATAATTTTGGCCAACACTCCATGTATAGGAATTTAGAATGTAAAAGATAGGTGAACGTCATTTCCCATGGAGACACGGTGGCACCCGCAGCCAGCAGCAGGGGGAAACGGTTTTGCATGTGCACTTGTCAGGGAATACGGATGAGGACATGGAGATGAGGGAATTAAAAGGCCTGGCCTTTTCACACAAGCCAGGTTATTCGAATTCATCTTCTGCTCTGCGCAGCCTTCATGCGCAAGCGCTTAAAGACACAGGAGTCTATGCCTAATTTCCAATCAAAAATTATATCAGGTTTAGATAATTGGAAGGAACTGTACAACTCACTAAGCATATGAAAACAATCGCAGTGGCTTTTGGTGAAGGTGATCTGCAGGACTGCACTTCTCCCGCAAACCTTTCCATAAATTGATCGCACTGATGTCTCACCCTCTTTTTTACCGACAAGCTCATCTTTAGTCTCCTCCTCCACCACTACTACTTCGCACACACCTCATGCCTCGCTCCAACGAATAACTGCTGTTGTACAAGCACTGGAAAGCAGTTGAATTAGCATTCCCTGGGTATCCTGGAAGTAGGGACAACCCGGGATCAATAGCACGAGCTCCGCCCTGTGATCGAGACTGCACTAGAGGGATGAGCACATAAAATGCATCATTTATGACCCATCACCTCAAACACAAACTCATCTCACCTCAATACACCAGCTGCTGGCAGGCCCGAAGAGACGGGCTTGTGTGTGTGCGTGCACGCGTTTTTGTACTTAAGGTCTCTATACTCACTTCTCGATCTCACTGTTTTTGCAGGTCCTGGGCACGGTGGACGTCGATGCGGAACTGGTCTCCTGCTTGCTGCTCTCACCGTTGCTGGTGGATGGCATTTCTGTGCGCGCACACACACACACACACACACATACATACAATTTGTTTAAACTTGCACGCACTCCTTTGAACAACTCACAATCTAACATTCATTTATACAGTGAATGAATTAAATTATTCATAAGTGAGGCTCTGGTTTTAAACTCTGGTATAGGGTCTCAAGAAATCCACCATAGTGATGCTCACCGTCGCTAGCCCACTTGGAGAACTCCGGCGTTATCCTGTTGGACGGCATACCTCCACTGTTAATGAAACACAGACATTCAAAACATTTGAATAACTCAGCTTAGCAAAGGTCGAGGATGACAAACATGCATCAGTTAAAAACACTGATCAACGACAGAGGCTGTGTCTGAAATCGCTTTTATATATACACTACATTTAAATGAATACATGCAAATGATTTGGGTTACTGTACTATAAATTAAACTCGGCAGGACAACAGCCACCGTGGTCGCATTTGGCAGATGCCCTTTTCCAGAGCGACTTACATTTACCTTATTTATCCAAACTGAGCAGTTGAGGGTTAAGGTCCTTGGTCAGGGGCTCAGACATGGTAGCTTGGGGGTACTGGTAATCGAAACCCGGTCTTCAGATCAGCGGTCCGACACCTTAACCACTGAGCTACCACTTCCCACACTGCATTGTTGACAGCGGCACAACGGCGCGGAAATATCAAGCTGAACAACGTTTGTGGATGATGTTAAACTAGTGCAGTTCAAACACAATGAACAATGTTTCTTTTCCATGAAGTACTTAAAGCTACTTTCAGCACATGAAAAGTGCTGAGTCACCGCCTCCCGCCATTTTCGATATGATAACTAATGGGTTAGTAGTGTTCATAATGTGCAAACTTCAAAATCCATGTGAAATATCCTATACATTCAGACATACTATTTGTCTGGAGTACAGTTTATCGCATATACTATGTAGTAAGGAAGTATGCGAGTACTCAACGCTGCCTGGGAGCACGTACTTTAAGACGGCTCCACGGAGTGCCTCGCGTTCTTTGGTCTCGCCTTGGTCTTCGCCGGAACAGGGAATGATATCGGCTTCAGTGTATCTACAAATGCTCGGTTAAGGAAATTGAGTCGCAACGGCTCTATAGTTACACACCAAGCTCTGCGGATGCCCGTGAACCGAGCGAGTTTGGATAAGGATACTGTGCTTTGCCGTACTCCAGTGTGTCGTCTCCATCCACGTCCAGGTCAGCGTCGCTGTCATGGCTTTCTTTTGTACTGCACATGGCGAAGCCTGTTCCTGTTACAAACACAGGCATGTTCGGTTTGAATTAGGAGCCGTTCAATATCGTTAATGTTCACATCTTTCTTTTGGTACAAGCTAATATTAAGGTTCCATACAGATGAAAGACCAGAAACATCTGTTTAAATGAGAGATGAAGGGGGGAAAAAAAAAAAAAAAAAAAAAAACAAGAAAAAGGAAAAGGGTAGTGCTATTACAAGCAGCCACCAAACACAATTCGGTCGCTAGCAGTTATTTGTCTGGGAATACGCTCGCAAGGTTAAATCAAGCATTGTGTTTTTGGTTGGATAGAAACAATAAGCAGGATTTGAGCAGGCAGATGTGGATTTCTCATGCTTTTGAGGCACAACGTTAGTTTTGCCTCCAGACAATCTGCTTTATATTTTCACTCCTTTGAGATGCACTTTTTTTTTTTTATATCCCATCACAGATGTGTTACAAATATCAAAGGCACGTTTATATTGCTGTTGAGCAGCTGTCAGTTGGTGCTCGTATCAACACTACTCTGTATGTCGTGTTTTGGATTGGCTCGGTCTTTGTGACTAAAAAGCTTCTTAAATATTATTTGCGTGCAAACCCCTTCCTTTAATTTGCATTTACAGCATTTGGCAGACGCCTGTATCCAGAGTAACTTACAACCAATCAGTTGAGGGTTAAGGGCCTTGCTCGGGGGCCCATCAGTGGTAGCTTGGTGCAATCGAACCCCGGTCTTCCGAGCAGCAGTCTAACACTTTAACCACTGAGCTACCACTTCCCCCCATTCATTTATTAAAAATCCTTTCTATCTTTCTCACGTTATATGATCTCTTTATGCAGCTGTACAACAAAAGCCCTGCCATACTGCTTCTAACCCACATGTCCACTTCTCATTATAGAGGCCAGAGTAACATCAATTAAAAGGCGACGCGACACACTGATTGAAGGCGACGGCGCTGCGGTTCCACTCTCGGTTGCCACAGATGGAGTGAGGTTCCCGTCGCATAGAAAAGCGCGGTGCAGTGGAGCACAGCACCTGACTGGCACCTCTATAAACCTGCTGATGAGCGCGCACACAAACTCCTGCCGCCGCCTTCAGCTCCAGTTAGGACTGTGAATCTCCCAGAACATCCTGACAGGTTCAAAGGTGCTGGGCTGTGTGTGTGTATGCTGGTGTGTTGAGCGTGCGAGTTAAAAAGATGTCACTACTTCCTCCTCATCCCACTGAGTGATCACTTTAGAGTGGCAGGAGTAGGGTGTATGTCCCCTCCCTCTACAGGTCCAACGGGACAGAACAGGCATAAAACCTGCTCCCCTTTTTTTTTACCCCTTTTACAACACGGTTTTTAGTGATTGAATAAAAGGAAGCGTTAAAGTTTTATTCGCCTTTACACGAGCAACGCTGTGCTAGTGTATGTGAACATTGACATAGTTGTAGAAATATCCCGCTTTCAAACCCATTGTTTGGAGGAGACCAAGTAATTGCACAAAACCGTTTCTGAACCTGTGACAAGCCTGCGTACATCAGCACCCTCCCACCCACAATTACCTGTGAATGATGCTTAACCGTTAATACACTGCAAAGATATAGGAACAAGCACAGACCGATAAATAGATTGTTCTGACCACTAAGGGCAGTGAGGCTTGGGGAAGATGTGGCAGGCCAAAAAGGAGGGAGGAAAAAAAATAAATAAAAAATCACTGTTAATCTAATCAATTGATTAAGCCGGGAATCCTGCGTGGTTGTTTTTTAATGCATAGAAGAAGCACTACAGATCCAATGGTCACTATCTAGCAAGTGCCAGGTTAAGGACAACTATCTGTTTTGTGATTTAATGTAGGGTTAGGAATGCAAAATAACACCAACACACAAATGGCGATACAGATATGATACTACTACCACAGTCACAATGACCGGGACACTCTGTAAGATTCTGGGCCAGGGTTACGAGAGCTAAGCTTACATGAGAGTTAAACGACATTTGTTACATAATAAAATTAAAAATAAATAAATAAAAAACACATAAATAAATCAAATTAAATAAATAAGAAACATTACGGAAACCGTTTATAGAACACAAACACCCCTTATCTATGCTTCCACGTAAATTATGAAAATAAAAAGAATAAGAGTAATAAACAGAAAGAATACTTCCACATGAAGCACATGAAGAAGGTTGTTGGGACCAACATTTTTAAAGGACATAAAATATACCCATAAAATAAGAATAACCGGACCCCACTAAATCTAGCAGCATATTTCGTGTTTCAAACTTTTTCCAGTGCCTTACCGACTTATCAGCGTTATTCCATGTTTTGTATTTCTAACCATTTCCATCCAAATGCACATTTGCAAATCTTTGCTTTGCACATAAAGCATGCCGATGTAAACGCCGGGCCTCTGTACCTGAGAGGTGTTGGAGGAGACACTGGTTTGCGGCTAACTGGACCTGGCAGGCAATCTAATCTGTGCTGAAAAGGTCAGTAGCACTCTAACTGCCTTTCAGCCGCATTATGCACGCTGCCGCGCCGTCTCTCTGCCAGCTCTCACCCTATACACACCCTCAACCCCCACGGGGACAGTCGTCCTCCCACCCAGTCAACACACACCCAATCAATAAAACATCTTGGCCACACATAACATGCAGCTTTGCTGGTTAACGCAGTCTACTACTAGCATAGAGGCGCATCAAGTAAGCTCTGGAGCGCTTACAGGAAACACGTAGGCAAGACAAAGCTCAAATATCAGCAGCTTAGCGTCATGTACAAAGCGAAACGCCATGCTCGTTTCCTGGTGCAGCACTACTCGACTTCATATTACACGCTAATCTAAATATGTCATAGCTGACATGGCATGCTAATCTACATGCGCCTCTGAAGGAAATGGCAAAAAAGGACTAGTAAAAATAACATGGCCTCGCACGCGACAGCAGACCCCTCTCTGTTTGGAGCAAAGGTCAAAGTTCACGTAATCAGAATGGCATTTAGCATGTCCCACCGGAAAAAGGGAAGGGGGAGTACAAAGCCCAACTCTAAAGAAATAATTTACAAAGGCTTAAACCGTCCCATGTGCTTTGCACTAAATCTCGATCTCTCTCAGCACATCTATCCCTCCGTCCTCTGTGTCTGCCGTCTCTATCTGTTCATCAGCCTCACAGCTCTAAGCCTGGGACACAGGAGGCCTGGAGCACCGGCGCCCCAAAACTGATCCGCTTCGATTTCTCTCCTCTCGTTCACCTTTTGTTCGGTTGAAAGTGCTTCCCCTCAGCTTTCTTCCTGAACCTTCAGAGAGATAGAGACATTGGAACTGGAGGTTCAGAGCTAAGAGGCCTCTTATCCCATTGATGGCTCTCTCCACACCCCTCTATCTGCTTTCGCTCCTTCCTGTTTTGCACTCCTTGCCCTCTCTGGAGGGCTGGAGGAATTCCGCCACTTGGGTTCGCTGGCCGCGTGAGGACTTTAGCGGAGTGCTTTCAAGGTAAATGCAGGGGACTTTCAAGTGTTCTGGAGGCAAGTGAGCAGCTCTCTCTCTCTCTCTCTCTACTTTTTTGTCTCGCTCCTGCTTTCTCTCGGCATGGCTCCGGCTCTCTATCGCTGTCATTTCAAAGGCTTAAAATCTCCAGCGCAGACCCTGAGCTTCTCACATTCCCAATTGATTTGGCCACACCGGCTGTCTAGCTGGAACTAAGAAGAGATGCTAAGCTGTTTTCCCCAATCTATCCACACTCACAGCTTTGTTATTCAGTTCCTTCCACTTGCGATCGAAGCATCTTGCCTCGGTTAAGAGCACTGAAGTTTACAAAAGGCCCCTGAGGAGGAGGAGAGGCTCTTCACCAAGTGAGTCCGTGAGGATAACGCAGTACTGGGGTTTAGATGTCGAGGTAAACAAAGCAGCATCCATGCACCGTTACTAAGCTGTGCATGTTCTAAAAGTGTCACTTGAGGCACTGAACACAGAGTTTCTATAACACTTGATCAGTATACCGAACATTACTAAAACAAACCACCACTAAAGGGATGAGAGGAGCTGGTCATAAATTAAACTGGATCCTTTAATAACTTTCTAAAACTTCCAGCAGTGTGTGTGTGTGTGGCTCATTTTCCCAGGTGAGAAGAGGTGCTGAGCTGTAGGTCATCCGTTCATTTTCCTTGAACGGTGCTGTTTGGGACAACTGCAGCAGAGATGAATGTGTTTCTAACTCCTGTTTTTTTTTTTTTTTTACTGAGCTTAACAGAACCTGCCAGAGTCAAGCGCTTGGGCTATTGCTACAAAACAAACCTGATGGACAAAAATTTTTCAAAACAACTGCAAGAGATATTAGGGATTTCAAATTAGATATATTTTTTCAATCATTAGAGAGGAGCAGAAGCTGAAACCAAAATGGGAGTCCAAGCGTTTTTTAAATCAATAAAGCTGTTTCGTCCTGATAGCAATGAGCTCTGATGGCGATGTGCAAAAAAAAAAATATATATAAATAATCATTCCTTTACTTAGTCAAGCTTAAACAAACTGGAACTTGGACTGAAATGATAGATGCCTTCTGATGACCTTATCGTAAATAGAAACCCTAACTCGGGGAAAACTATTTAAATGGTTTGTTTTCTTGTAAAAGGTTAAGTGGCTAAAATGCTAACCTCTGAAGCCACCCTCCAGCAAAGAGGTCGCTCGGATCCGCTTCTGGCCGCACCACTCGTACTCTTCGAAGCGGGTGCCGTTCTCACCCTCCATATCGGCGTGCTCGTCCTCCATGCCGCCCTCCCTCTGGGAAAACAAAGGTGTGAGAAACCGTCCAGACACGTTCCATTGAGCTGTTACTAATGACTTAAAAAAAAAAAAGCTGCACAGTGATGACAAATAATGGTCCTGGCTCACACATCGAAGAGGTCTATTATATCTTAGGCGGCAAAACACATGCGATGCACCAAACCCCAACACCCAGAGAGCGTTAGTAATGCTAGAGCTACTGGATTAAAGAGGAATGGATGGGTAGGTGCTGCATCCGGAACCACTCAGTAATAAAGCAGAGAAGCTACCAAAACAAGAGAACTCTGGAGGGTTCAGGAAGCTCACCTCGCCAAGCCGTTCACATATCCTACATGAGGAAGTAAAGAAAATAGGAGACTCCTTTTAGGAAAGTAAGATGGCCGAACAACTTCCCCTGGACACGGTCATGTGTGCTGTGCATCAGAGATGCCGTTTATCTGAGTATGTGTAATAGTTTTTCTGAGGCTGACGTCCAGGGAAAGAGGCAGGCAAGGAAGAAACGGAGTGAACTCTAGAGATCTGGGGGCTCTGCGAGGCCCGGGTTTGAGAGGCTACCTTTAACAGACACTCTTCCACATGCCTATTCATTTCCTCAACTGTTCCTTCCAGCGGAGCGCTGCACAGTGGACATACCTGTCCATCTTCTGGCTTCCGTCGCTTCAGCTTGCCGATCCGAGCTGCAGGAGACAAAAAGGGCGACAGAAGGAAGAGCGCGGTTAGCGACATAGCGAGACGCTAGTCGGTCAGACCCGAAACGACTGAGCCTACTGAAATAAGTTACAAACAATCACTATTTTTGATGCTTCAGCATCCACAAAGAAGTTTAATCTGACCACAAATCAACAGACTACAAGGCTGGTCATGATTAAGAGCTGGGATGAGTAGCTCAGAGGTGTGCATAGAC
>JAOUQX010000035.1:15519318-15534161 GCA_028566295.1 Liobagrus marginatus
ACACACACACACACACACACACACACACACACACACACACACACACACACACACACACACACACATATATACATACACATATAGCTGTCATTGGAGTCCAGTGTTATTACAGAGGTCAGAGCACCTTGTTTCACTAGGGTTATGAAGGACACAGGATGTAGCTATAAGCAGATTGAGTTTCTCTCCTAGCCACAAGCCGGAGTACGCTTGTGTACTGGCCTCACACATCACACACATGCACACATACTTTCCCGCATAAACAAATAGTCCTGGTGACAGAAAACAGAAATAGAAAATTTCTACAGAAAACTGATTACCAGATTTAAAAACATCATTTTAAATAAAATCGCCTACCAACCCTGCCGGAAAATAGCCCCACGTAGGGGAATAACTGAAAGTTGTGTTTACTGCTTAATTGTTTTTGTTTCCACTCTGGCAGGAAAGAGGAGCTGTCAGTTTTCCGTCACAAAGTCCATAGCTGTGTGCAGCAGGTTTCCGGATCTACTCGTTTGCTCTTCAGAAATTAAATAAATGGCCATCTAGACTGCTCTTAAACAGTCCTATCAATCAAATGCACTTACGTCTGCCATACATTTCAATCCAATCCTAGCCGCTCTAATGCCCTGGCTGGAGCCACAGAGGTATGGAAGGGGATCTATCGCTGTGGCTGGCAGGCCCAAAAGCTTTTCCTATTTATGTTATTATCTGTCACCATATTTTTGTCTCTTCAAAAGCATTAGAAAAGCTAGCTATTTCTCCCTAACCAGATTAGAATTGGTTTTGGTCTTGGCCACCAGGGAGGTCGAGTTACAGACAATAAGATCAAAAATGAGCCAATTCTTTTTCTATTCTCATCCAAAACAAACAAAAGGGAGCTAATAGGCCCGGCATCTGTGGCCAGAGCCATGCCAGGTCGATATGTGCGCTGATAGATGCGAGCTGCGCAATTGCTGGTTATTACGTTGCTGAAAGGGCCTTGTCTGGTTTAAGTGGTCAGTGGCCCCCAAAGCCTCTGATCATATCTGGCGGTTTGAGATTATCAGCCATAAAGCAGACCAATGTTCACTTATCGCAGTGAAGACTCTGCTTGAGAAGTGTGGCAATAAGACTTATTGGGTAATAGTAAAGGGGCTGTATTGAATACACCATCTGATCATCTGCTATGCTGTTTTTACTGTAATCCAGTTAAAAGAGAAGACAATCATGATTATTAGTTTATCTGTCACAGCTGCACAGTGGCAGCTTTGTGTTGTAGGTAAATCAGGAATGTTTCGAATAATTCCAGTTGATTTCAATGTCCAGTCAGCTTGACGTAGTATTTCTGCATACTACTGCCACACTAACAGAATGCTGGGTAATGCATGTGGATTTAAGTGCCATCAGTAAATTATGATGAGTCCATGTGTGGGATGTATTCTGATGGACGTCCAGCAAATGTGTCTTGCAGTAACCTAGCCTGACTCGTGCTAGTCCCTTGTATGAAGCTCTCCGCTGGGAACCATCACCTCTGTCCCCTTGTGTGATTCAATTCCTGGCTGATTTTCTTCCTTGATGCCCAAACCCCCGGGCTATGGCTACACCGGCAGCAACCTTGTCTTAACCCCTCACACGGTGTTGTTAATTATGTTAGGGGCCAAAATGGATACTTTGTAATGGGTAGGTCTGCTTCTCTGGTTGGGATAAAGGACTCTCCTATGTCTCGTCTTCTCTCGTTATACCTGCATTAGTCAACTCTTCGGCCCCTGCGCAGGTGTGACCAGCCTCTAACTATATTAGCACACTTGTTAGTGGAGGGAATGTTCATCCCTAGGCTTGCCTATGTATCGATTCCCATAGTAGTCTCACCTTTCTAAGCCCTTTGCCTTTCTGACCCCTTGACTGTATTTATTTACTGTATATGGGAATATAGTGTCCAACCATACCCGATAATACATGAACTGCAGGTCATTATGGTCTCCACTCATGGACTTTGCATCTTCACCGCATCTCTGTTCAGTAGTACATCTATGAATACGGATACAATCACCACACATCCTGTATGTCCACTTGGTCCTCTAGATGTGACTATTATCATATGAGGACTAAGGTGTGGTTAGGATGTCAAAGATTTTTAATATTGCAGGTTTGAATAGACATTAGAAAATGTGCATCTTTAGAGTCACACCAATGCTGTTTCACCACAAGCCATAATGGGACATGTCAAAAAAGCCAAGGGTTGGTTACATGATTAAGTGTATTAATTGCAGCGACTTGGAGACCTAATGTAAATACTTTTGAGGAGGGAACCTTGGACCCCTCTTATGGGAGCCACATTAAGCTCAGTGTTCCCAATGGACCAGGGCCAATAAATATCATATCAGACTGTCTCCAACTGCACCCAAATCTCTGCTATCCCATTACTCTAAAAGCTCGAGCTGCTTTAACGCCATAAAGCACCCCCTTTCCCTCCCCTACTCTCCATTCCACCCTTTCCTACTCCCTCCCTACACGCACTAGGGTGTGTGCTCAGTGCGCAGCCTTGCTCCCGGGTCTTGGCCAACTGGGCCCGATGATGATGAAGGCTGCTGTATAAACGTCCTCATAAAAATGACAACTAGACATATGTATGGATCCCCATTAAAATTTTACTACTAATCACCCGGCTGCTGCTCGGGCTGTTGACTCCACAGTAGAGCTACGCCACAGGGATGGGCTCTAAATTAAGACATCAGTGGCATTCTACATAAAAGATGGTCAACAGTGTCTTGGAACATACAACTTGAAGTGTCCTGTTATTTCTTACTTCGTCAGAAGTAGTGGATAAATTACGTTCAAACCTCCAGTTTTTCTGATTGGAGGTATAAGGCTCAAGGGCAAAAAGAATTGAGTGATTAAAAATGACAAATAATGTTCAACTGTTGAACATTATTTGAGGTTAGATAGCGGGTTCAGGTATGAAACAACTATCGGGCTAATTTCATTGTGTAGTTGTACTTCTTGTGTGGTGTCAAACACACCGACAGAGTTCTACATTGTTGACTACATGTTAGTCAGATCATGAGGTTAATGCAAACAGGTAGTAGGGTGACAGACCTAAGGTCAAAGGTGATATACTCGTATTTCCAGTGGCAGCCGTCAACCGGAGACAGAGGGCAGAGGTATTTAGTAATGAGAAGGAGGCTTGTTGCGGAACATGCTGGATTGAGCCGTAAACATTTGACAGGTGTCAGATGGGGAAATGCACCTGCGAAACCTCCACCACCATCTGTGCTTTCCCGTGGCAGGAATTTAGACTGAATTAACTGTCTCCGAAAAGCAAACTAAGGCATGCCTGTTATGACTAAAACTGACACTTGAATTAGTCTCTTCGGAAACAGACCATCTGATCAGAGTTAGCGTAATCTCAGCGAGCAGCAGCTAACTATGCCAACACGAGGAAGCAGGATGAAGCTGTCAAATTACAAGTATTACATTGCTAACAACATGGATTAGGAGAACAGAGGAAGGAGACACCTAACAGCTGGTAAATAACACTAAATTGATGGGCCCTAGTGCTGTGCGTGCTCTGACAATGATAACTTAAATAACTGAAAGAAAAATTTAAATCCATTGGTGCAGTCCATCATTGGGAAAACTGGGATTCGTGCGAGACGCTACCAAGCGGGTCAAAGTAAAAAGATACCCTCTAAATGAACCCCTTCTATTAACCCCTCCTACTGCTTCCCCCCACATTCAGAACACCTCTTCTCTCTCTATTACCTCCATGGCCGTTTCATTATCCGACCTGAACTCTGCGTAACCCCCCCGTAGTCATTTTTTATGTCACACAGGGTACAGGGTCCATGATTTAAACATGCCGTGCCCATAATTTGATTTCTTCATGGGGTGCATCACTGAAGGGTGACGCTGAGGGTAGGGTATTTAAGGTCGGTTTGGTAAGCGATAGCAGAATGATTTGAAGGGGCTAATAAAGTAATCAAGCCGTTCGTTACATGGTAATAATATTGCTTCTAAAACACAGAACTATTACTTGGCTCAATGATTATCGAACGCTGAATAGCCTCCCACCTTGTTCCATTCTCATGAGTTTTGCTTACGCCAATTAGCAGTTAAACGAGTGCATGAGTGCAGCCAAAGTGCCAGAACCCATAGCCCAGGTCATGGGTCTGTATATTCACACACTTTAGGCAAGCACACTGCGCTTAACAGGACTACACAGAACTGTAGGAATTTTTTTAACAGTTATATATATTTTTTTGTTTTTAGCTCTGTTATCTCTTTTGCAACTATTGCTTAAAGGAGAAGATGCAAGAAGATCTGACTGTAAAATTCGTTATTATATAGCAGTGCAAAAAAAATTTTTGGTTTATTCATTCATTTATCGTCTAGCGCTTATCCTGTTCAGGGTCGTGGGGGCGCTGGAGTTTATCCCAGCTAACTTTGGTCGTGAGGTGGGGTACACCCTGTGCAGTCGGCAGTTATCGCAGGACTAACACTTACAGACAGACAACCATTCACACACACATTCACTCCTATGGACAATTTAGAGTAGCTAATTCACCTATGCCCAGTCGCATGTGTTTGGAGGCGGGTAGAAACCGGAGTACCCGGGAAAAACCTGCGCTACCATGGGGAAAACATGCAAACTACACACAAAAACACCCTGGGCAAGAATCAAATCATTGACCTTCTTGCTGTGAGGCACTAACCACTCTGCCACTGTTTTATTAGGTGTAGATTTTTTTAAATGTATTTATTTAAAAGGATAAATGTGATACTTGCGACACATCATGTAAATCCCTGACTAGTACTGGGACTAAACGTCAAATAAATTATTGCTATTTGCACGCTGCATCCCATATAGAAAAGAAAGCGTTATACTGTAGGAGATCCCCCAAAGAGGATTCCGTTCACACTGACAAGTGATGAAACAGCATGTTGAAAACGCGTTGTGCAAAAGCCTCTTTTTAACCTTTCTTGCTTTTACAGCTACAGATCTCTAGCCTTCCTCTGTAGAGAGGGATATTGAGTGGTTCTGCTGCCACAGCTGTCTGATCAGTCAAGTGCCATCGACTCAACACAGCACAGTAACACCTGGAGAGGACACGATCGTGAAGCGGAAATCAATGGGAATCACCTGAGTGGCACCTCGGCCTCCTCAGCATCAGGGGGAGAGCCAGAAAGAGCTGAGAAGGAGGAGGAGGAGGAGGAGGAGAAGGGAAAGAGGCAGCATGGAGAAGCTTCTTCCTGTCTAGAAGGTGAAGGGCAAAGAAAGCATTAGGTGGCGAGGTAAGAGAAAGCGTGTAACCTGTTTCATGCATTGCGGCAAGATCTTGTAACCACTTTTTATTATAAATAGGGGCTAACGTGTAGACGGGTGGGTGTGTTTGTGCATACATATGTCTGTGTGTGTGGGTCCCATCTGTGGGCGGATGTGTCTGGGAATACAAGAGCGGTGGGGGTTTGGGCGAAGCTTGTGCCAGTTCTTTACCATACAGGGGCTCCATCTGGAGAGCAGACCCTGGGCATTGCTGCCAGTCCATTATGAGGGGGATTATGGGAGTCGTGGGTGTGGGTAAAGTGTCTGCATTCCAACAGGTCGCTTTCTCTGCCACTGCTAACACTTTAAAAATGTTACATGCTGTAGCTATGTGTGGCTGTCGCCAGCGTGGTCATAATTGGCAGATCTGCTTCACCAAGCACGTGGAGCCAGTGGAATGTCAGTGAAAGCATGTGGTCTGGACACAGAAACAACCAGCGAAATAATGAACCTGCTGTGTTTGATTAATCGTCTCATATTTATGAAACGGCTGGCTGGGAGTGGGCTAGTGCTTTATAAGTTAAGATCTGTATTGAAACGTGTGTATTCCTATGCTTGTGGAGAATCGTGTTTAAAACATTACTTACCTGAAAGCAGAAAAATCCACGTTCAGGAGAATGAGGCAAGCATGGAAAGGAAAAAAGAGAACACATGTTTTGGGAAATGTTTTTTGAAAAAGACTGTGTGTAATATCTTATTAAAAAAAACTAAGTACATAAAGAACAAGATACAATTACAGGGCTTTCATTAATGTGTTTTATGTGCTGTGTGGGTCCAGTAAATGAAACATGCTCAGTGTGTTTTCATTGTGTGAGGCCGTATGCTGCCTGCGTGTTTGTATCTGTTACTGCGTGCCCTCCCGTGCCCTTGCACTGTGGTGTAAACACAGATTGTTAGGTTAGGGGTTAAAAGTGTTGTGCTTAGATTTTTTGACATTAATCTAATTTCGGCTCTCTCGCACATCTATATTTATTTGGTTTTGTCAACACTCAGGGCTCTTTTTGTCTCCCTTTTGCCTTCAGCGTATTGATCCATCTAATGGATTGGATCTGATTCCAGAGAGTCTAACATGCTTTCGTATCCTCTTCTTTTCACCCAGGGAAATCGATCAGGCAGGCCAGAAAATCAGCCAGGATCAGGTTTTGAGGGATCCGCTATGGTGGAAATGGTGACGCTTTACTTAACAGGAGGTGGGTGGCTAAAGAACTGTCAGTAGTGGGAATAGCGGCTGTTTTTCGAGTGGCCTTCTTAAAAACTGATGAATATTACAATATTGTGTCGAGAAGATCAGCTATGGGTTAATAAATGGAAATATCGATGTTTATGGGTGCGTATGGGTGCGTTAGGCCTTCCTGCTGCACCTGTCACCGAGCTACGCGAGCTAACTTAGGTAGTTCAACCAATCAATGATTAGATCTCCTTCCTGCTGAGACAGCATCCTACTCTCTTCACACATTGATTAAGGGTGGAGTCGCTTGAATTATAGAATAGCATCATCTTAATAATTTCTATTGAATGTTTTTTTTATGGTGTTCATATACTGTAGCGGAGCAATCCTTGCTAGGAACTGAAGTAAATAAGTTGCATTGCATATAAAGCTACAGTGACCGCTCACTGCAAGACAAGTGTCAGATACTAGTCAGAGCTAGATCAATAAGCAGGATCGGATTGGTGTACAGCAGGAGTGTGAAACTGTTCCCTTCCACACTTCTCTTCAGCCCTGTGAAACCCGAGAGCAGGGCCTGAGCAGTTGGAAATGGCATGATATCGATGCCCCCTTGGCTTTTCACACAGCTGAGCAAATTGGAGGATTTGTCGCGAGTCACAACACAAGGGCGCCAGGAAGCGGAAGAGGGAAGCAGTGAGGACGGGATGCAGGAATTGAGATCAGTCCATAGCTGATGTCAGACTGTTTAGGCAGAGGTTACCCATCTTAGATTTGTTCAGGCTCCCACAAGGCCGATGAACAAGGCATATTGGGAAGTTGTGCTTCCTCAGACTTCTGGCTAATACACATGAGTAAGGGGCCACAGGAAGGTCAAGTCTCTTAAAACAGCTCCCATTCCTGCATGTGCGGGTTCTAAGCATGACTTACAACACCTCTGGGGGTTTTAATCCTCTTCTCGCAGCTGTGACTATAGATGCTTGTTTACTTATCTGTCTTCATTACAGATATAAATTTCGCCAAGCTCTCATTTTTCTGCACTAGTAAAGAACCTGCTATGGTTAACATTGTGGAGAGCAAGAAGATGCAAGGCGTCACATTATAAACCTATCCTCTGTAGGGACACACACACACACATACAAGCGATCGCTAGGGCCTGGTGACGTTTAGCTTTATGCAACAGTAAATGTTTGACCTGAACAAACACAATAACACACCTGAAAACATAACAGTTTAGGCATAAAAACATAACCAAATCTAACTATTCTATTTACCATTCTGTTTCTTTTGCGTCGCCGTCCCCCACACACCTCTCCTTCATTCACCCCCATCTTTAGCTCTAAAGGATACAGAAAGTGCACTACATACACAGGTGTTTCCCCCTACTTCAGCCCCGCTGTTTTGAGGATGATAGCAGATGCAAGGACATGAAAGAGCTTCTCTTCCTCTTTCCCCTATCCACAGATCAGATCCTATCATCCCCACTATGACATTTAACAGTAGCCATCTTCAATAAGAAGGTAAGAAGGCTGATATCATAGTTTGGTCTCCTTCATCAGACATCAGGTCAGCTGCTCTGGGTGTCATTAACCAGCGGAATGCTTTCCCCGTAAAGACAACAATGTCAAAGGATGAGATTGAATTACCTCCCAGTCTAAACAACGACATTAAAGCGCAGATAAAGATCTTGACATCTCACTGATCTAATAGAGATGGGTGTGCTTGTAAACACTCTTTGAGACCATAACAACTCAAAATGGTTTTGTTCTCTTTTCTAACGCATCACTGCGTCAGAAGTCAAGAGTTTGGCATGTGCGAATTGACCCTCACTGTTTCACATAATGGTAATGAATTATTGAATATTTGCAGAACGCCGGAAAGGCAGACGATCACGGAGGAAGAATGAACTCATACATGTTTTAATGTGATGTGCATTTAGGGTGATGGCTTTCCAAATGCAGGTCTTTGCTGAACTGAAATCAAATGCTTAAATCTTGGAACTGCTTTTCGGCACCTTTCTCTCTTTCTGTCATTCTCTGTCTTTCTCCCGCACAAGTATGCACATACAAGACACACACACACACACACACACACACACACATGCAAAAAGTCCTCCTCACAGATTTATCACCCAAGCCCTGCTCCCGTCGGCATCACAGTGGCTGATTTTCTCATTTCATAGGCCACCGAGGTAGAACAGGCATGTGCTTGTTCAAATCCACCCAGCAAGACGCACCGGTTTCACCACACAGCTTTCTCTTTAGCAGCTTAACAGATGCCAAGCAGAAGGGCAGCCAGGGGAGGGCGAAGGGAGCACGGAGAAAGAGAGGGAAAGGGGAATGGGGGGGGCGCAACCAGAAGCCATCAAGTGCAAGCCCTCAACACATATACACACACACAGCAGAACCGAGCCAGGAGAAATAAGGTACCCACGACCTACGCTCTAATACCCATGACTGAGAAGAGAGGCAAGACACTGAGAGGTTTTTTAATTTATCATTCCAAGTCTGTGCTTCCGAATGATAGAACGGTGAGCACCCTTATGCGGCCCACACCAAGCGGTGCGCAGCTTCTCTTCAAATATAGAGATCAGGATTGTATTGTTTGACACTGAGGACTAAAGGAATTCTTATTCTATTCTTGCACACACACCCACACACCCACACACACACAAACTCCCCTGCCAGGCTCAGGCTAGAAAAACACACACACACTGCATCAAGGCCAGAGACTAAGAAGGCTATTAGAGAGAGAGCAAGGCACCACATGAAAAACATCTGTTGTGGCATAGGGGAGTGCCGCACACTCTCCAGGAGGTATGTGCATGTGTGTGTTTGTGCACGTGTGTGCACATGTAATGATATAGCAGTTTAGTGTGTGCCAGAGTTCTTAAAAACAGTGATATTCTGGTTACAGTGACTTAATTGCGCCCCTGTTTTTTTAGACGATGCTGGCTCATAGATGTAATGATTTACTCATGGGGCAGTTATGAAGGTACAGTAAAATAATAGCGGCTTGTTAGGAAGCAAGTACAGCGCAGAGCAGTACACAGAAAGTAGCCTACCAGGAAATGCTGGTGAGTTAGCTACTAATGAAGGGCTTTGAGAGATTGAGGCTCAAGAGCATATGTTACTTGCCTTCCAAAGCTCCTATTTCATTATGTAGACGTGCACAGATAGCCATAGTTAAAAAGGCAGGAGGGGTACAAGGATAAATTAGAATACAGTTACTCTAGGAGGGTGTAAATGGGAACAGTGTAGTAGGGATATGCCCCAAAAACATGACAATGACCACATCAGAACATCCAATGTGAGCATAGAGCTGGGATAAACCAACTTGGGAAAAATCGTACACTCCCCTCTTACAATCATGGAGGTTTTTGGTATTAGTAAGAAAATAAGTTACCTCTGATAGGACGCCAAGCAGAGTGGCTGTGGATAAACACAGAGGAGCCAGGAAAATATACAAGGCCTGAAGCAAGACCTGTATTTCACCAAAACATACAAAACTCTCAGTTAGGCTTGATTCCACTTACCCTTGGCCCCATGGTGTCACCCGGAGACCTGGAACCACAGACCATGCTAGATGTTATTTTAACATGGTTAACACATGGGAACAAGTCCTACATCCAAACATTCTGTGCTCCTGTATACTACCGAGGCCTGGACAGTAGTAATATGATTTCTATCTACCACATTAAAAAAAGCTGACCTTTGTTTTAACTCCATAACAGAATTATTATCACAAAAGCTCATTTTAACCTAAGGTCATAAAGTATATTGCTTCTAAACATGTTTTGCCGTATGTACTAAAATGTAATGTTTACTGATGCATCAATCCTACATTAAGACAGCTGTACCAAGTAACAGGGTGATAAGATCCTCCAAATGCTGTTGGTTCTACACTGACTGTAGTTTGTGTAGCAACAGCGAGCCAGTTTCAGGCTCCTGGCACTTTGACTTTTACCCAGCACACATGCTGGACTATTGTATTTGGCAACGTCATTCCCACAAACAGCTCACAATGAGCTGGCTCCCTCTGGCTGGTGCTGTGTTTGCAGTAGGAGCAGCTGTCATGGAAATGGCCCTGTAAGCTCTTCCTAATTACCTAACATGTTCTGAGACTGAATCCCGTCTAACACTTAGAGCCCCTCCTAACACACACACTACCAGGCCTCCACTGGGCAAACACAAAGTGGGGATGGAGGTTACAGAGAGAATGGAGAGAAGTGATGGTGGATGGTGGTGGTGTAGTAGTTAGGTTTGTGGGGCACAGTCGTGCCCCATCTGCCCCTCCATCTTCTTGGGTCAGTCCGATACTCCTCCCGATAATATATCAGACTGCCATCCCCGTGGCAACCAAGCCAGACCTCACACACAACACTTGAGGCTAGCCGGCCCCTTTTTTGCTCCCCCAAAACGGCCACCTGGCCCCCTCGGCCGGCCTCACAAAGAGAGCGCTCCATCGCTCAGCTAGCAGTCCATTGTTCAGCTCATGAAGTGACTGCCGGGCAATTAGCAAGTTAACAAGTTAAGAGGCGGACTCTGTCAAATGGGGAGCTTTTTCACCCGGAGGTCATTCGTGGGGGATCTCTTTTCTCATTCTGAGAGAGGAGCAGCTTCATAAAATGGCTGCTGAAGAGCCTTGGAGCCCGCCAACTCAGAGCCGCCGCAGTTTTGTTTTTGCCTTTCTTTCTTTTTGTAAAAAATATGTATTTTTTTTATAAAGGCCCATTTCATATTTTCATACTCCACTGTAAAATCTACTTGTACAATCAGAATTGAAATGCTCTTCTATAGTCTTCTTGAATCAAGAAAATAAAATAATTAGGGCAATAAGATAAGTTTTTTCAACTTCAAGTTAGTTTACAATATATGCTGAGACTCATTTGTAACTAAATATTATATTTGTAACTGTATCTTATAAAAAAATTTAATCTGTTAGAAACTGTCTTCTGAGTTAATTGTCATCTCAACTGCTTGGCTTGCCATCCTTGTTTGACCCATGCAAAATTGGTACTTCACTTTTCCCCTCGATAAGCTAGACCGTTTCAATTTGAAACAAAGGCCCAACATATTTCCCTTTTAAACTGTGCAATTTGCATTGTGTCGCCATGATTCACAATGCATTCTATGGCTCCCCTGCATCCTTTCAATGTCCAGGGTGCCCACACACACACCCCAAACCCTTTCACAGCAATTTCTCCTCTGCCACCCCCTCTGCTTCCCCAGAAAGACAAAGCCCCCAATTTGTCACGTCATGTCCAGCTGTTGACTAGGGAAGACCTCCTCAGCCAGTGAAAGGAGCACAAGCTGGGGGAGCCAAATGGCTTTTTCCCTTTTTCTGTGGGAATGTTTGCCCAAGAACACAAAGCCTCCTCCCTGGGGGTTGGTGGAGACTCCCAGGGGGTATGTGCCTTGCTCCATGGGCTTTAACCCTTTTACGGTAGCCATCCACCTTGAAATGGAGCACCATTGACTTGACACAGGCTGGCAGAATAGCATCATTAAGCTCCAATAACCTCACTGTGTGCCTGCATGCAGATAGACCAGTAAATTATGCTTACAGATTTACTGCTGGGTCACAATTTTGGGCCAATTCATGATAGAGTCAGGCCAAAAAGAGACTCCCAAGCAGGAAGCATCTATGAGGGGTAGACTCAACTAATAAAGCGGTTATAATAAATACCAACCATCCCCAAGCCGGTCTCCAAAGGCTACAGCATGCATGCTGCTTGCAACTAATTAAATATAAAAAAATTGCCGGTTGCTTGACCTTTCTTGACCATAAGCACCTGCAGCCAATATAGGAGATGATTAATTAATATTCATGTGGCATTTGTGTTGACCTCCCAACCCAGAATCTGGTAAGCAGATTTAGGGTGTACATGCATATTAAGTCTCCCTGTGTGAATATGACTGGAGACATCATGGCCCGCCCATTAAAACCAGGCTACCGTCTTTTAAGGCAGTTTCAGACAACACCTATAATCACTCAGTCAAAAAGACTTTCACCCCAAATGTGACAGGACTAATCAAACCCCTCACTCCACTCAGTGGAATGCCTATTCCCCTACCCACCATTCGTTCTGTCATATTGCGCTTTCAGAAGAAATAAGGTGGAGGGTTCCTTCACTGGCTTTTAATGTGCTCCACAATTACAGCTGTCACAACACAAACCTCTGTGCACAGTGTATTTCATTACAATCCTACGACCCCCTTCTCCCGCCCCTTTTATCGTGAAATATGGAAGCAGGGAACAAGCTCTGTGTCATAAATACTGCCTCTATGAGAGCTATCGGAAAGGAAGCTTCGTCGCAGGTGGGGGAAAGCAGGCAGGTGTAGGCCGGGGGCAGGGGAAAAGTGTTGCTAGTCATAAATTATTTTGGTGTGCAATAATATTTGCTTTATGGAATGAGCCCCCTGTGGTGCATTTGGCCTGCAGGAACATCCACGCTGCTGTATTTAAACTGCTACAAGATATTACCACAGAGTATGTTTGAACGTACACCACAGATATGAAAATCAAAATGGCTGATAAAGGGGAAAAAAGTTTATCCTCCTGGCCGTGCAAGACTAATGAAGCATTGCTCTGTGAGCCCCTACGTTGCTAGAAGCAATGAAAGATTAGGCGATTCTCCTTTTCCCACTTATCTACAGATTCTCAGCTAGCTCAGATATAAGCAGCCTAGATCAACTAACCAATCGAGTGAAAAAAAATTAACAAAATCAACCCCAGCCAATATTTTGCACACATTCTAGTTTATTAGACAGTACAACATATCTGGGGCCTGATATCCCTATGCCACTTGAAACCACCAGGATTGTAACTTCTATGCTACAGCAAGAAGCCAGGCCTTGAACCAGGCCAACCCACTCCAAGAGAAGCCCAAGGCCTGTCTGCTGAGCTTCATTATAAGCTGTCAAAGTGCTGGTAATCTCTTCCACCAACACCACCAGAGCGTATGGCTATGAGAACAAAAGGAGAGAGGCAGCTGAGGTGATATAGATCCTGACGCTTTCTCTTCTTCCTTAGGTCAGGTCATGAGGAAAACCAGAAACCATGGCTGTGCTTTGGAAAGGAACCTGATTCAGACTGACAATCTCAATGCAAAGCTTCAGAGGTCATCTTCCCCATTATAGAAACTCAACTGCTTATTTTGACGTAGGTGATTTTTCCAGATCTGAATGTAAACAGGCATGGCATGTAGTAACTTCTGACATTATAAATGTCTTTTTCGTTTTTATTTTTATATGTGACACTTCAGTGACAGCATGCTTAACAGAACAGCAGAGTCTCTGCTACTAACTCATAAACAGGAGAACATAATCCCATATGAAAATGGGATCGTGACAAACATGCCATATTAATTAAGCAGTTGCAGACAAGGCAAATGCGATGACTGACAAGGCCTTGCACCAATCAGAGGCCTCAGGGAGCGGCTGGCACTCAGAGCCCAGTGGAGCGTAGGGAGGTGAGGAGCTCTTCCAGCACTTCACTCGCATCCCTGAGAAGCCTGAGGAGTCATAATCAGACTCTTGTAATACACTAGTACTTGTGTGGTCCCATGGGCTCATTTGCATACTAATTACCAATTGCAAATGAAGGAGGGGGTGATTGTGTTCCGCCTAGCTGCAACGCTTGGTGGGCAGAATATTCCGGTGATCCCACTAAGGAGCTTATCCAGCGCAGCGAAGAGAGAGAAGGAGAGCTACCAGGACCACCACCACCACCACCACCACTACCCTCCCTTTCCTGGATATACAGCCCCTCATTAGTATTACAATAAAGGACGTGAAAGACACATAAAACATTATATACTGCCAAAGTGTTGTTTTCATACCAATTAACACAGTGCCTGATTTATCACCACAGTGGCTTGAGCACCCTCACTTGCAAAATATGTGTTTTACACACACACACACACACACACACACACAGAGCCACATATAATCATAGCATCATGAGTGTCACCATTTGCCAGTGTGTGTCTTAGGGGTGGTTAATGGGGAGATGACACCACACTATTTCTCAACAGGAATGGAGTGCATCCCAAGACACCTTCATGAACACACATGCTCATGAGCTCTGATGGGGAGCCTGTACACCAGCTACCCCTGGACGGCAAATCATCATGTTATTCTGCACAGTTAGCTTGTCTAACGAGACAACTAGCTCAGTGTCTATGCATTTTAAACGGACGCTCTATTTTTTGTATCACTCTCTCTTTATACACCCCCACTACCCTTGCTTGATTTCAGTTCTTTTGTCTAGGAAACAATTATAGGCAAGTCATAAGATAAGTGTGGCTCATAATAGCGCGCGCGTGTCTGTGTGTGTGTGTGTGTGTGTGTGTGTGTGTGTGTGTGTGTGTGTGTG
>JAOUQX010000035.1:15731655-15744212 GCA_028566295.1 Liobagrus marginatus
GCCTGGTGCGAGGCTTGAACCCCCGACCCTCTGATCACTGACCCAGAGCCTTATACCATTGAGCCACCACCACCCTTATAAGCCACCAAATAAGAGCTTCATGTTATTGTAATAGTGATAGTAATGAAACTGGACATCTTTGTGTCCGACTGCAGAGAACCATGCTTTTATTAATTATTAGCCCTGAGGTATAATGTTTTTTTCAATCCTCTGAAGACTAACCTGACTCTGAGACAGGACTGATAGGATGAACTGAGTCATAAGTCATGGGTTGCTCCGGTCCAGCGTCATCAACTAAAGTGAGCAATGCCTCAGCCTGGGAATACTGAGAACGACAAAACCACAGTGTAAAAAATGTCTGAGTGTTTAAGAATGAAAAATCTTGGAAGGAAACCGTTTCCATACCTCATTAAACATGCAGATTATACTGGTCAGCAGTTTTTCCACTTCATCCAACTGGCTTTGTGTCATTCCTGATTCCATGATTCTTTTTGCTTCAGAGGGTCTCACTAATAGAAGAAACTTTATAAATACTAAAAATAGTTTCATATCTGTAAAATACTTGGCATCTGATTAGACGTGTCAGGCTATAAACACCGTGATCCCACCTTCTGGAAATGTTTTGTTTTTTTTACATTTCTAATACTTATTTCCCAACGACATCGTAAACACACCTTACATTTCACTTTGACCCTTTGCCCAGCTTTTAATGACTTATCTCTGGGATGGAATTTTGTAAACTAGAAACACTTTTAAGACTTCACACTATTACACTAAAGGGTTCTACATTTATAAAGAGTTATAAAGTTTTTTTTTAAAGCTTTGTGAAAGTCAGGTCCATATAGAACCTTTAAGTCAAATTGAGGCAGTAATTAAAGCAAAAGGAGCCCCTGCCAAGTATTGAGTGCATATACACTAAACGAACATACCGCTACTTTACAGAACGCCAACAATACACTACAAATGTTTTTTTATTAGTATTATGAAGTATTCTAATTTGTTGAGATAGTAAATTGGTGAGTTTTTTGTTATATGTGGCCAAAATCATCACAATTAAAAGACTTAAAGTACTTCAGTCTGTGTGTATTGAATTACTGTAATACGCGAGTTCCACAATTTGAGTTGAATTGGTGAACTAAATAAACTATTCCACGACATTCTAATTTATTGAGACGCACCTGTATGTTCTGTTATGAAAACCAGTAAATATAATCTGGTCCCACCAGTATTCAACAGAAATCACATAATTAGTTATGCATTATGGTCCAGCTGTGTGCAATCAAAGTGCAATCTAATTTCAGCTTAAGCAATGAAATGAGACGTGCAGCTGTAATAAAACACTATTTCACATGATATTTAACCTACACTTTATCCCATCTTTGTTCAAACCGTCCACTAATACCATTTAAATTAAGTGGCTTAATAAGAAATGCACATGAACAATGGTTTCATTACCTTTTTTTTTTTTTTTTTTTTTTTATTACCAAAATGACTACATACAGCATGCTAATGCATTAAAAAGTACAGTGATCTAATCTGCATCTGGAGAAACCCCAAAACAACTTCTTCTGCAAAAACTGGTCACAAATATGCAGTAAAGAAAAGTCATTAAAAAAATAATAAACCACTCACCAAAGTCCACTCCAAGCTAATGTCATACACGTTTAGAGTTTTCGTACCAGTATACATATATAGGAGTACTAGTACTAAATACAATTTATTAATGTGCCTTCTTTATGCTGTGTTGTGTTCAGCACAATAACTAGCACTGTTCGGTAAAACCCACAATGCACCAGCGTGTGAGTGTACAGTGTAAATCTAGCTTGATGTTAGTTTGGAGGTATTCCAACATTCCCCTTCATGTCTATGGGAAACATGGCTCTTTCAGACTTTGTGTTGGTTACACGTTTAATTTACACTAGTAGTTGATTTTACTCAACAACCATAATTTGTTAGTTTAAATACATTTAACTCAAAAAAGCAGTTGTATCTCTACTTAACATATATTACATCATATCAGCCATATTACAAAAACTACCTTCTTCCACCTTGGAAACATCTCCAATCTGAGAAACATCTGTATCTGATGTAGAGAAATTAGTTCATGCATCGATAACCTCCAGACTAGATTATTGTAATGCATTACTAGGTGGATGTTTTGCATCACTAATAAACAAGCTACAGCTAGTCCAAAATGTAGCCGTCAGATGTCATCCATACACGGGCTACCTATTACATTTAGAATTGCTGGAAAATGATTGCTACTGACCTACAAGGCTCTAGAGGGTTAATCCCCCATGTATCAACCAGTTTAAGCATAGATTAAAAGACACATCTCTTTAGCCAGGTGTACAATTAACATAAAATACACTTTATAACCTTTCACAAAGATGTTTCCACAAAATGTTGTATAACGTGAATGGGAGCCATTTTAATGAGCATTGTAAAGAAGATGGCCAAAAACGTGTCTAGTAAACTGTCTTTAGAAAAGAATAAAAGTATAAGGTTTATCATTTTAATCATTCATTTAATCATTTATTACTTTATTTACACCCATTTATTTTGTTATTGAAGCATATTTGATGAAATGGTCTCTAAATCCCCTCCGTGAACCGCCACCTTAATGTGCTGGAGGGGTTTGTGTGCCCTGGTGATCCTGGGAGCTATGTTGTCGGGGGCTAGATACCCCTGTAGGGTCTCCCAAGGCAAACAGGCCAAACAAAGTGTGATGCAAGCCCCCTTTATATGAGTGTCATAAGAACAAGGTCCATAACCTAGCCCGGATTAGGGATAACGGGGCCCAACCCTGGAACCAAGCATGGGGAAGGGGCTCGCTGACAAGCGCCTGGTGACCAGGCTTTTACCCACGGGGCTCGGTTGGGCACAGTCCGAAGAGGCGACTTGTGGCCATCTTCCGGTGGGCTCACCGACTGCTGGAGGAATTGTAAGGGGCCGGTGCAATGTGTGATAGGCAGGGGTAGAAGGCGGGTGCCTGGACGAATGAAACCACAGACACCAATACGGTTTCCGCTCAGGCCACGGGATACTGGATCAGCTCTATACCCTCTATGCGCTATAATGGCAGCCTTGAAAATTAAAACATGTTAAAAATGGAAAAACCATGCAAGAGCATTTGTTGGATGTTGCTTTCCTTTCAAATACTTATACTGTCTCTGCTTTGTAAAAACTTAACTCTTCCATTCTTAATTATGTCTAAGTGTTTTGGGATTTTCTTTTTTATTCAGTTCAATTTTATCTGTATAGCGCTTTTAACAAATTGACTGATGAATATTATTCTATTATAGTAAAGATTAATATTGTACTTAAAATAAATCTGTGATTTTAATTATCCCTAATGATCAAGCATAGGTCAAACGTGTCAAGCAAAAACTCCCTATGATGGTATGAAGAAGAAACCTTGACAGGAGACAGAGTCCAGTAAAGACCCGAATCTCGTTTTAGTGACAGTGGAGTGCGATTATGAATTATAATAAACATCATAAACACTAAAGAACATCATAATAAATTAGGTCCTTTCTACAATCACAAACACTTGGAGATGTGTAAAAAGGAGCTCCTGATCAGTTTATAAAACAGCTTAACATCCGATTTATAGGTGCATCACCAACTTCTCCATGACATCTTCTCTTTGACTGTCTGAAATTTAAATGAAGTGGAATCCAAATGTAGTTGCTACATCTTTAAATGCCCCTGGATCCTTGCAGGGTCAACGTCTTCTCTTTGAAAGTCCGTAATCCGAGATTGCGATCTATTACGATGCTATTGTCTTGCTATCAGTTTTCTATCAAATTGTCATAAAACAAGATTAAACCTATTTTTTTTAATATCCGCAATGTGGACCTTCTGGTTAGCTAATTATGAAGTCACGTCTGTTCATGGTAGCTCTATGTGGTACAGCACTATTCTCAGCACTGTTGCTGCCCCTGGTGGCTCAACCTGGTATTACATTTCACGCAGAAATAGAAAAATTGTGCTTTTAAATCTCGGTCAGTAGTTAAGAGAACCAAGCCGTTTTCCCTTAATGAGATTATTTTTTATTTAATACAGCAGTTTGTATTATTTGGAGGTTTAAGCTCTTTCAGAAGTCAGGACACTCCTCGCCCTGAGTATAGAAGAGTTTTCAGCAGTGTGGTGTTTGCGTGTGTGGCGCAGCAACAGTTGCCGGTCCGGCGTTGAGTACTGGCACAGTGTGCAAGGGAATGACTCTCCTGTGTGATGTCGCCGTGAATGGAGGTCCAAGCTTTTCTTTTGGATGCTGCAATAATAACAGACTATGCAATTCTTAGTTATGCATACTTTATACAAGCTTATACATACACTAGAAACCAGTGGTTTGTAAACTGGGGGGCATGACCCCTGGGGGGAAGTGCAGAGGTATTATAAGAGGGGGGGGGTGGCAAGGCTAGTGAACAGTAGTGCTGTCGAGCTGTTTGAAAAACTAAATTTGAATTGGTCTCATAAATATTAACAAAATTCCGATTAGATTCAAATTCTAAAGATAATACGTAATGTCTAAAGAAAAACAGAACGGTATTTTCCCCTCCACAAGAGGCCGCATGCAATCGCAATGAGCAAATATAAACCAAATCATGCATCGCACCTTTTACTGAAATTAAATGACGTGACCATGTGCATGCATGTTCAATGGGGTAACAAAAGTGCATTCAACACATTCAACCATCAAAGTGAACGCTTCATTTGTTCTGTCTGCTCAAATATCGCACAAATAGCTCAAATAACAGAACATTTCCACGTAGTAAACTTGTTCCCGTTTGCAAGCTTTACATTATTATGCAGTTTTGGGAACATCATAGTAATATTCTTGGAATCCTTATGGGTCGTGAGAAGGAATTTGAAGGTTATCAGAATGTTAAGGGACTATTCTCTGAATTAACATTTGGGAATGTTTGGGGAACTTTTCCAGACCAATTAAGGTTAAAGGATATTTCATGGTTCCCCGTACATCAGAGAGGAATATTCACTGTGGTTTATCTAATAGCTCCAGAAAGTTTAAGATATTTGGACATTTTTTATTACATAGTTTTTACAGCCTTCTGTAGGAGATGTCACTAGCAGTGTGGCTCATTTAAACTCTACAGTTATGCTTGACTCCTAGGTATCCAATGGGTTTACCGTACATACTGTACCCTACTCGAGCTAAGTTATTGGAACTGTCTGTATTTAGTGTCATTTTTTTATACTGCAAAATGGTTTCCCAATAGAAAAGGTTCAGGAACCACTTTTATAAACTGTCTAATGTCTACAATCGTATTCAATTCTTCTTCTTCAAAAACTGGATTAGCATAGTCATGGGTCAGGGAACACTGGGTGTAATAAAGAAATACACCCCTTGCATGAAGAGAAACCAGGTACACTTACAATCCCCATCCTGCCTATTTGTAAATGTATATTTACACACCAATATGACTTTAAAAATTAACATTTTACTCAATCTAATCTAAAATGCTGTACAAAAGTGTAAAATTGGCCACAAAAGCACAGGTTTTTAGATAGACATTTTGATAAGCAACTGTATTAGCAATTAGAAATTTCGGAAAGCTAGCGGATTTAACCATTTTATAACAAAATCTCCAAAAAGATGGATTTGTCATAATCAAATACCAGTGCTTTGGCATGATTGTGCATGATCATAGTATGAAAATGGTCGTGTGAGCAGTAACTCAATGTTTAATGTGTTGGACTGCTGAACTGAAGATCATGGGTTCAAGTCCCAGCATCACCAAGCTGTCACTGCTGAGCCCCTGCGCGAGGCTGTTAACCCTTAGTGTTTGATGTTTAAATGTCAGGGGTTCGGATCTATTTCCTACTGGAAATAAGGTATTTCCATGTGCTTTCTAATAACTCTGATATTGCAAATAAACATTTCCGTATCTTTGCACCAACCAGCATCCATAATTTTTTTTTTACATTTTTAAAAGCTTTCTTACTTTTCATATAAAACTAAATGTTTCTGCCCATGCTTAGTGGTATTTTAGTTTATGTTTAAACAATTCGTGTAGTTTGTTGATTAAACATGTGAGTGTGTGTGTCTTTACCAGCTGTACGGGCAGTACTGGCAGTGGTAGGGCTTTTCCTGGGTGTGTGTCCGTGTGTGTCGTCTCAGCGAGCTCCTGTCGATAGAGGCGTACGGACACTGGGGACACTTGTATGGCTTTTCACCTACAGCAAGGAAATGCTTTTTATAAACCTACAGAAATTAATTCAACTTATAAGTCTAAGTCACGACAACTGAACGCTCTGAATCTAAAGAATGTGCTGCATAGCTCCTGTTGCTGTACCGAGATTGGGGTAACTTTTTTTTTTAGACTACAATATAATCTCACACCTTGATAAGTGTGTAGGGCAAAATGGCTGTTAAGCGTTTCAGTTCAGTTTAGGAACAGACACTAGCTTTCAGATTTCTCAGTCCTCAATGCCACTGCTACTGCAAATACATTAATCACACAGCCGTCTGCTGCTTTCCAGAAACTAAATTAATGGCAAGGACATGATACAAACAAAAATTCTGATATTGATATGTGATTTTCTTTTGTGTGACTGGACATTTTTTTGGCCGAAATTTTGTTTTTGCTTTTGTGAAGCAAAGTTAGATTAGTAAAAAGCATGACTAACACAATAAATACAGAATTTCACTGCCGACCCTAAAAAACTCATTGCATGGCACCATAGTTGGCTATTAGGGTCAAGTCTGCACTAAAAAATTATTCGATTGCCATATTTACAGTTACTGTACTACAACTGCAAATGCTCCTGAAGGAATTAAAGTGTTAGTAATAACAATGTGAACCTGTGTGGACACGCATGTGTTGGATGAGCGAGGCTTTCAGTCTGGTGCTGTAGTGACAACGAAGGCACTTGTACGGCTTCTCCCCCTGATGAATATCCATGTGACGCCGCATGGTTAGCTTGGTGGAAAATTTTCTGTGAACGCATGAATTTTATGAGGATAGTTACTAATGGTGGATTTGGAATAAAAGGCATAAGTTATCAATCCAAATCAATATGCATGTTTCCATCATTGTTTTTCTTCAGAAGTAAAGTCAACTGTTTTTAGTTTATGTTTAGACTACGGTTTGCCCACACTATCTTTGCGCACTGTTTATAATCTTTTTGACCTAACTTTGCCTCAAGACTCATGTTTTCTGGCACGATAATACTATCGTGTCTGATCTCACTAATACTACGACTCTGCCTATAGGTAAATTCCAAAATATTCCAAGTATTTTGTTAATATTTTACCTCCCAAATAGAGTTTTTGCCTGATGGTATACTTAATCTGTGACCTAGTGATCTAGTGTCAATGTATTCACTGACAGACTTCAAAGACACATCTGTAAATTACTCTGGATAATAGCGGCTGCCAAATAAGTGTAAATCACAAAGCTGTAATTGTTATTAAGAAGTGTGAACACAATAGATCTTGTTACATATACAGGACCTATACCTATTAACAGAATATAAAGCCCTATAATCTAAAATGCAGCCTTTAAACAGCCCCCATTATGCTTTTTTTTTAAAATATCATTCCATGCAGTGTGTAATGTAGCTGTACGTGAATGAAGAGTCTGCAAAGTTGTAAACCTGAAAGTGCATCATAAATAAAGTTATTGTCTCTTAAAAGAAAGAGACGACTCACAATCGCTGAAAAGAATAGTTTTAAATTCGAATCACATTCACCGGATTACATACGTCATGAATTCTCTCGCCATCTTCCTGTGTACACATATTGTACTCTCTCTCTCCGTATGGATTTTTGCATCTATTAGCTTTTCAAAATATTGTGCCCTTTCTTGCTCTCAGAGTTCTTCTCTGTACGTTTTAGCAGTTTCCACACGTTTTTCTCTGGTTTGGATATCATAGATTAGTAGAACAACATCTCCTGAAGTACATTCCCCGTTCAATCCATTCACATCCCAGTATACCAATCACAACTGCCTGGGTGATCGGTCCAATCAGAGCAAAGTAACCTCATGCAAACCAGGGGTTAGGAAAGGTGAATCTTCGAACAACTCGTTTGAGTAACTTAGATAAGATTAGAAGTAAGATCAAATTAAATGCATAATATAAGAAAATGAGGGCGGCACAATGACAGAGTAGTTAGCACTCCTGTCTCACAGCAAGAATATAATGGGTTCGATTGCCACGCAGGGTGTTTCTGTGTGGAGTTTGCATGTTCTCCCTGTGCTTGCGCGGGTTTTCCCCGGGTACTCCAGTTTCCTCCCTTCTCCAAACACATGTGATTGGGCATAGGTGAATTATCTACTCTAAATTGTCCATAGGAGTGAATGTGTGTGTGTGAACGGTTGTCTGTCTCTAAGTGTAAGTCCTGCGATTAACTGCCGATTGTACAGTGTGTATCCCGCCTCACACACTAAGTTATCTGGGATAGACTCCAGCGCCCCTGCTAGACAATGAATGAATGAATGAATAAATAAAAAATGTTTTTTGATATTGAATGCATGTAACCCTTCCAAATTACAGTATTTTTATGGTATTTAATTATTGGTAATACTGAAACTAAAAAATGGGTCAATATAACATACTTATCGCACAGTGCACAGCGGAAGTCCTTCCGTTTAGGGGTCTTTATTCCTACACTCGTCTCCTGCTCGGCGGCGTTGTCCTTCTCATTTGTCTTCTTTCCCACAACCTTACTTGTCTTTGTCACATGTCTCCATGACTTTGCTTGCACATCTCCAAGGTATCTGGCATAACTACGTGATGATACGATATTAAAGATGATTTGTGTGCAAATAACAACTAAACACCGCTGGCAATTCGCTTCCATTTAAACTGTCAGTACTACTAAGGAGTCAGGTCACATGTACATGTCTATTAGTAGAGTTTAAAGTGCTATTTAGGAAAACTATTAACTGGCAGGAAAACACATGAGATTCTTACCTGTTGTAGGACATTTTATGACTTGAATCTTTTTTAGCCTGGGTGTGCCGATTGATGATGTGCTTGTATGTTTTCTTCCAGGTTTTATCTAACAGAAACGGGCATGTCACCGGATACAGACAAATAGGAGATGTTTTTGATTTTAACATATTGAAACCTGGCACCATTTCTGTAATTAACAAATTTCTATACGCCAAAGCGGGTATCAGGGCAGCACAAATCTAGCAGCCAATCGTCTGCAGGTTCTCCTTACCGTCAATGAGAAACAGTGAAAGAACAAGAGACAGGTTGCGCGGAGAGGATTTTATATTATGTTTGGCATGGGAACTGATATCTGTCTTGCTCTCTCTCTCACACAGGACCCGATTCCAAACAAGCCAAAACCTCAGACGCAACAATAGGTAAGCATAACCTGGCTGGAAAGCCCATCAAGTCCCTCCTCAACCCAGGAAGTAAAGTGGCACTAGCCCATCCCATAATCCAAGCCCAAACACTAAAGCCGGTGTGGACGTTGTCTGTCTTACTGATAAAGAGGTAAAGATCAAGAGCTGGATAAAATAATGGCTGCTGAAAGCGATTTAGATTTATGTTTGACTATGCAGATTCCTGGGCACCGCCCCACCACAGCCAATAACTCACCACTACTTTACCAACTACTTATCAACACTGTGTGTTTCAGTCGAGTGGCTGGGGAGCATTTTTGGGACACCGAAAAAGTGACAAAAAAAAACAGATGAATGATTTGAGAACAAATGACTAACCACCAGTTATGTTGGCTTACCTGTGAAATCACAATACAAGCACTTAAATCCCTTTTGATAATGGCAGCGCTGGTGCATCTCCCACTCCTGCCCTGTGTGGCAGCACTCAAAGCACAGCGAGCACTGCGTGTGAGAAGCAGGCTTAGTCTGTGCTCGTTTATGCCTTTTCTGGTGAGCGTCACACAAATCTGCTCTTCTAAACATCTTTGGACAAAAAGAACATTTGTGTTGTTTAGACCTCTTTCTTCTTGCATGACTATTCCAGTGGCACTCCATATCGGCCCAGTCTGCTGCTGCTCGGCCACAGCGCGGGCATTTAAAGCCCCGTTCTCCATCATGGCACTTCAGGTGCACATCTAACAGGCTATGGTTAGCCAAAACTGCCTGACAGAAAACACAGGACAGCCCCATTTCCTCCTGTGTTTGTATTTCAGATGTGGTCAAAGACGGTTGTTTGTCGTCTAGGGACGTCTCGGAAACATCCTGTCCACCTGGAGGCACAGACAGGGTAGCAGGCTGAGACAGACATTTGGCACTAGAGATTCTGCACAGGCCAAGGGTCATTAAATGAGCAGACTGTGCCATTTCTTCATCCTCAGCACAAGCGTTTTCAGCGGAGAGTGGACCCTGCAGACCATGGCTGGAATCCTTTAACTGGAAGATGTTCTCCTCTTCACTGTGTCTGTCTTCATCAAACAGAGTGCTCACCTTGACAAAAGGTATCAAGCACAACATATTAAAACTTATGTATGTTTTCTGGTTATAGAGCTCCTGCAATAAGTTCTGACTCACCTCACATGTCTGGGCCACGTGAAGATTGTTGTCTGCGTTTACACTCAAACTGATATCGCATGGTGGCGGGCTGACGTTCTGCAACATGCCATACATTGGGAGCAGAAACATGCCGTCCATGTCCATGTGGTCCTCTCCATTTTTGGCTCCAGAATGGAGATCATAAGGAGAAGCATTCTGGTCAAGCTCAGCCAAGCTCTCATCCTCCTCTCGCCCCTCCTCGTCATCCTTCTCCAAGCAGGAGAGGTGGCATGGTGATGATGATGTTGAAGAATGGCTTTCGGTGATGTGACTGCGGATCCTGGCCGGCAGGCTGCTGGTGAACTGGCAAACTCTGCAGCGGAACACCTCAACCAAGAAGGCCTCCACCAAAGTGGAGAAACGAGCATCAAAGCCCTTAGCGGAACTGCAGTACAGGTGTGATGTAATGCTCTCTTCTCCAAAACTCAGCTTTACAGGGTCTATGTGTTGATATACATCTTTAATACCTGCCATACTATGGTCTATTGACATACAACAAATAAGCACACATATTAACACACATTAATAAAAGATGGATTCAGAAAAGACGTGACACAAGTGTGCACAATAATTCCTATACAACATGGTACACATCGTTATCCCTGCATATAATATACACAGGATAGCTTTATAATGCATAAAACATGTGTTGTAATACACTTTCACGGTTATGACATGTATGTACAGGGTGGCATATAATAAGATACCATAACTGTTACGTGGTTACAAAAACAATGTTCACATGGGACAGTTCGAATTAGCCATTTATCTCGTATATCTTGGCTTCACCTCACCTGCTTCCTAACTTCAATTGTTTTGTGTTTAAGGTAATTCTCTGAACTAGAAACTAATCTTAACAGAAACCAGAATGTGTTTTGTGTTATGAGACTAATGGACAGAACGAAAATAAACACTGGACCTGTAACTAGCTAAGCAGCTAGCATAGCTGCTGTTTGGGGGTTGACGCAAAATTCCAAGGACAGATTAAACGAAAAATGTATCTCGAGAACACTTTTAGTCTAGCTAAACATCAACTTCCTCTTATAACACTAACAGTCTTATTCTATTGTACAAATATTAAAATTATACTGACAGAAACTATGCCGGGAACTCAAAATGGTTTCGTGTATTATAGACGGACCCTATGTTTACCCGCTCGTCGCGTGGTGCGCATGCGCACAGTGAAGCGGGGCTAGTTCCGTTTGGCCAAAATTGTTACTTCTAAAGATGGAAACCATGATTAACGACGCTGTAAACCATTTCGAGTAAGTGTGTTTTTAATTGAATTTTATCTATAAAATATATGCACGGACAAGAAAGATGTAATATGTTATTGTTTGGCTGAATTTGATTTTAAGTTGTTACGCAGATGTTAGAAAATGTTCGGCAATGTGCCTCGCTAACTTCTAAGCTAAGTGGCTAGTTAAACTCGGATTGCTAGTTCGAGAGCAAACATAGTTGTTTGTTTTTAAATATGCTTCTCAGTGCAAAATACATTAAAGAGCGATTATTAAAACTAGTACTTATGTTTGTGTTGTACAAATTAATATGTTGAATAGCACACCATTAAGTATAATGTTTAATAGCTAACTAGCTAGCATGTAACCGGAAAACAAACTATTGTTAGCTAGCTGTTTAGCAATAATGGAATATTGAGTTACAGATTGAAATAAGAAATAGCTTTTTTTTTGTAGGTAAAATAATACATATTGTTCATTTAGTGTAATACTTCTTAATCATTATTCGTAGCATTTTTAAACGCTTGTTTCTTGTTTTTGCTTTTCTCGTGTGTGTTTTGAATTTAAAAATTAAGCTTATAAACGTTCCTTTTTTATATCATTGAAGGAGTGGCAATGTATCAGGCGAAGACGAAGAGAATAGTCTTGGGGCATTTAAGGACAGTGATGGTGTGCGGAAAGACAGTGATGGTGTGCGGAAAGACGGTGATGGTGTGCAGAAAGACGGTGATGGTGTGCAGAAAGACGGTGACGGCGTGCGGAAAGACGGTGACGGCATGCAGAAACACAAGCGGAAGAAACA
>JAOUQX010000035.1:15822197-15833800 GCA_028566295.1 Liobagrus marginatus
GTTGTTATATGCTTGACTGATTGTTGTGGACATTTTCAGTGCCATTTGATCATGCCGGATGGGAATATCCATCACGCATCCGAGAAAAACTTTTGGCAACAGGAAAATACCACCGAAGTAAAGTCTAGGGAACTTTTTCAACAAGTGCGGATACTTTCTACTGGTACAAACAGTTGGTTCTCATGAGTCTGCCAGCTCATGGGTCTTAAACTGTCAAGGTTTTTTTTTTCTTTTAAAGATAACTGCAGTGCATATTTATTTATTGTTTAGTAGTTATTGTAACTATTAAACATTAAACAGAAAGTATAACTCTTAAAAATAAGATTCCAAATATGTGATACTATTATTCCCTGCAACAACAAAAATAACACTGCATAAATAAGTGAACAGTAGCGGATAAATGTACAGTACTGTAGCAAAGTGCCCTTTGGGTTTGTTATAGTCCGACTACTTCTCCCAGTGTGAGAAGGACTGGTTCTTACAAAGCACTAAGTGCCTAAGTAAGAAATGAATGTGTCAAAAGTGCATGGGAATGGGAACGCCATTAATCCATGAGCTTGATCGCTACAGATTTGTGCTTCACCGTTAATAAGTGGAGATTTGCTACATTTACTACATATGATTATTTGTGTAATGTATACTTAATATTCTTAATGCTGTTTAAAAAAAAAAAAACACTTTTTTTTTGTGTTCTCATACTATTTGTGTATTATCCTTAAAACAAGGACACGCTATGTAAACACTCACTAGCCATTTTCATTTGAACGCCGGTGTCCCTGCTACATTATGCACATGTCTAGCCAGCCAATCCTTTGAAGGCAGTAAATTCACATCATGCAGATGCAGGCCAGGTGCTTCAGGTAATGTTGGACACACGAGATCACATTTTCCGTTTGGGTCACTGAGCTTGACCGTGGGATGGATTGAATGTTAAAGAAACGACAGATCTCTTGGGACTTTGGCACACAGCAATGTCCACAGACTGGTGCAGGGAAACAAAACGGCCAGTTCTGCAGGTGGAAAGTCCTTGTTGATGAGCGATTAAAGGTCAGGGATTAAAGGGGACCGGAAGACTACAGAAATCTGTCTTTATTAGGATTAGCATTCGCAAGAGTAGTTAATGACATTAAAATAGCATACTCAGTTGCAGATACTATTACAATAATTGTTTGTAAAATACTTCAATCATTTCATCTGACATGGGCACCAATGGTCACAGAGGTCGCATTCTTTCCTGTACTGGTCTGATGCTTGATGTGAACATTACCGGTACTTAAAGTTCTTTTCTTGTTTATACGGGGTTTGATGGCATGTGCTGCTGCTGCCGCCGCCGCCACATCATTTAGCCGACTGGACAGTTGCATTGATCAGCAGAGATACAGGTATCTCTTCTAGTCTATGGTGAGTGTGGATCCTTTTGTCTAATGGTTTTCAGGTTAAGCTTCTGCACTACAAACCAGCAGTGTCTGGGGTTTAATCCCCAGGCTAGCAAAGTAAAGTAAAACCCTAAGGCTTTATGCTTAGATGGTAACGGATACAAATAATGATCCAGATCATTCAATTAGTGTCAAATTGCTGTTAATGCTTTAGTAGCACCTTATAAGATCTAGTAACTGAGTTGTGCAATTTTGACTTGAAAACTCTTATCACACGCACACACACACACACACACACACTACCAAACGTGACCAAAGTAGCACCATTTATCTGTGCACCCACAGGCACTTTATAATGTAAAATACATCCCATTATATGATTACAAAAACTCTGTTTTAACATGTTCGATACGAAGGATTCCCTCTGTGAAGGTTCATAAAGGGCTGTTCTTAGTTTTGTATTATATGCAGCAGTATTTGAATTGTTCGCAATGATTCTTTGAGCCATTGACATACAAGTATGAAAAGCAAGTGAGGTACATGCTAAAAGATCACTGAAGAACACTGGAATCAAATACGGCAGCTGGGGTCGGGGTAGACAAATGGAAAAGATGTTTAAAGCATTGCTTCTGGAAATTCTTATTAGGACTCTTGGTTTGGGGTTTTGTTTTATTGTACAATTGTAAATGCTGTATTTTTTCTTAGCTCGTTTATGCCAACACTATGACAAGTGGGGGTCACAAATGACTTGCGATGGCGTACCAGATTGTTTTTACTTTTAGTGCACCGATAATATCGAATTGAAATCAAACTTGAATATTTACACACTTTTAGTTGGACTTCAGGATAAATTCAGTGATCAAACCACATTTGTGAATAACTTTCGATCAATAGACATACTTTGCATGGTAGATCATATATGTTATTATATATGCAATTATATGTATGACCAGCTACTACATCGTTCAGAACAATTGTAACCTTTTAATAATTTTTGTAGGACAGCTCATTAAAAAAAAAAAACATTTTTTGTTTTAATAAAAAATACTGACACACATGGAAATATGTCCTCAATTATACAATGAATCGTTTAGGATCATCCTGAAGTCTTAATGGAAGGTAAATTGTGGCCAATATACAGTATACATAAAGAAAGAAATGATTGTGTTTAACATTAACATTGACATTCCTTTACAATGACTGCTGACACTCTTCTCCCCCCCCTCCCCAAGCCTTGCTTAAATAGTTTAACGCTTTTTGATTTATGCAATATATTTTTATTTGTGTCAAATATTGTCTGTTATTCAAGTTGCTCAATAAAACCTTGAGTCATCAAATATAACTGTGGTGTTTCCATAAAAGCGTTTCGTTCAAAATGACAAGAGGGCTTGTCTTTGTAACACCCATTAAGCGTCTTTATTTTTTAATTGCAACATAAAAAATTCCAACCTCATAATTATTAATATAATAGAATTTTTATCTTTGAGTTCTTAGTTATTAGTCTGTTTAACGGTTCTATGATAAGATAGTCTATTAATAATAACTTGTAACTAAGCGCTACTGCACTAGACTAGAGCTATAGACCCCTATACAATTCCCAATCCTTGCAGATCTATTGTTTAGTCTTGAGCTTGAGTTGAACTATGTGAAGTTTTGTAGGTGTCTATATATGTTCCCTGCAGGGTTTTCCGAAAAATAGTCCAGGACGTGAAATGATTATGATAAATTGCCGCTAGGTTTAAAACGTTTTTCTAGTGCAGCTTTTAATGAACAGTACCTTAAATACGAACATAATGCACACATAAAAACAACAAAAGTAAATCAATGTAATGGAATCACTATATTACCATATGTAAACAAAGTCAAAGGGACCAGAAGCACCACATAAGCATAATGTATTTTATTATCAATAATAATATTCACTCACTTATGCATGTGTGTAATAGGTCTGAATATTTGAAATGAAAATATGCATTATTAGGGGTTGAGACCCGTATTGTATTCGTTCTCAGAGTTATGTAATATTGATTTCTCCTCTCCTATGTGTTCCAATGTAAAGTACAATTTCTAAGCAAAAAATTATGAAATTTGGCATGCCGAGAGAACACAATATGATATGATACCCTATAAACTTTGAGGTTTCTGGGTCCAACGAGTCAAAAGTTATTTAATATAAAATATTGGAAATATTGAAATAAAACCACATCACTATTAAACTCCACTCTGACGTCACCACGGCAACTTAATCCAGTTTGCTAAATCTAAACATCAGCGTTCCAGTGTATAACCCAAGTATGTATTTTGTCTACAACGTGCTATAAACGTTAACAAATAACCAGCAAGACGGTAGGATAAAATTAACAAGTTATTCTGTTTAGTTATAACATGGATTTAACGTGTACTTTTATTTAGTACATCTGTTACAAACTGGCATTGTTTTCAGCTACCTCAACGGAATGGTCCTTTCACGCATACGGAAGCATTTCTGTATGCATTTCATTCAGCACACTTCAGTTCCCATATCTAATACGTTCAGTTGCTGAGATCGCGTTAGCTGTCGGATAAAAGCCACAACGCTGTTGTTTCACGCTACGACAGATCACATGGATACCCGAGAGAGATATCTTTAAATGCTTAACGCAAGAAACGTTTAAC
Organism: Liobagrus marginatus; assembly: GCA_028566295.1. NCBI lineage: Eukaryota > Metazoa > Chordata > Actinopteri > Siluriformes > Amblycipitidae > Liobagrus > Liobagrus marginatus. The sequence continues at coordinate 15,826,229 of JAOUQX010000035.1, forward strand.
GTGGTTTAATGTTATTGCCACCTCCTGGTCGCGAACTGAATTAAACCTTAAATATGGGTGTTGTGTCTAAATAATCTACAAATTGGGCTTGACACCAATAATTGAGCTTGCAGCTATATTTATATATATTTTTTTTTTTTTTTACTATAGTTTTTATTGTTTTATGGTGTCTGAGGTCCATGTGTTCATTAAGATTAACAGGTAATAGGCTATTTTCTACCCTGGTTTGGAGGTCGGCTTGGGAACCGCATTGAAGACTTGGAAGTAAACAACCACTGCTATGATTGGCACTTATGGCACCACTTATGTTATTTCCCTGCGTGAATCAGTGGACGGAGCTACATAATGTTATTGATATTCTACTGTGGTGGTGGTGTTTAACCCTTCTATGATGTCATAGAGAGGCATATTCCACGATCTAGCATTGGCTGGGCCTGTGGTCAATAAAAGCTTTTATTTCAGTAACAAGGTCGTTTTCAATTCTGAAACGTACAGGATATTCTTTTAGTACAATAACCTCTTTTTTCATCAGAAGCGCAAGTAAAAGTTTCTCAATTCATGGCCCCTTTAATCTCAATTCAGTACATGTCCCTATAATTATTTCTGTGGTTAAGAAAAATTATGTAATAGGTTTACTATGAATATACAATACATTATGGCTTAACTGCTAACCTTAATAGTTGGAACGTTTAGTATGTTCCTCGTTTTTGTCCAATTATTTCAAAATATTTTTAAAATGAACTTACCTTGCATTCAGTAATCATATCAAAAATATGACCAGACCTCCAATTTAGTAGTTTTAGAAGGCTATAAAAGCTCCCGAGCCCCGTCAATTCTTTCCGCTATGTCTTCTCATGTAAAAGCCAATGTTCCAAGTTCAAGTTTATTGGTCACAAATCAGTGCAAGGTCACAAATCTTTATTATATTAAGTGACTGCTGCACCTCACGCAGAAGCACGGGAAAAAGGCGGCCTCCAGTAGAAAATATAATTAAGCAGCTATTTTGTAATATTTATGCTTTGAAATTCGTGCTTGACTTAACAACGTAGATCTCTTCAACCTAAATGAATGAACATAAAAGAAATACATGAAGCACAGAGTTAGATATCTAGGCTATTCATGACCTAAAGAAAGGATAAAGTGTAATAAATAATAATAACATTTTCAGAACTGTTACTTGAATTGTGGGTTTTTTTTCTTAGTATTTATCTGAAATCTGTGTTTTTAGCATTACAGCTGACATTGTGCTCGTTTTTTGTGTTTATTCTGTATTCTTGGCCTCTCAGATACATCGATGTTCATTTTGCCGACTGTCGCTTTTGCAGTCGTCACGTGTTGTCTCGATATTACGGTAATAACGAGACAACAATTGAACTCGGCGTAAGACTTTCATAGTTCCTACTTGGAGCCATCTTCTGAAGGAAACCTTATAATAATTTTACTACATATGCTAAAAGAATCCCCCAGTAAGTAAAGTCAAAACCAGAGCCCCACTCACTGAAAACATCACATTCATCTAGCAAACACCCATACATGATTTTTATGTGGATGCGTTAGGTGAAATTACGGTAATGCTTAACGAAATCGATGTATGGAAGTTATTTCTGAACTCTCGACATTTCAACCTGCTGTTTAGTTCCAAATAAGAACATGTATATAGTGTGACATATTTAAATATTACATATATATTTTAACCTAATAAGTATAAATTGGAACATTTTAAAACTATGAGTAGGATCACTGTTGTTCTGTGTAAAGAGGGAACGGTCTAGAAACACGATGCAGCAGCGAATCACTTTAGTGGGTGACATCTCGCGAGATTAACCCAGCCACATTAAATGCATGAGCTCCAAATCTCGCGATAGTTCATAGACTTCATCGCCACCGTAGGCGGCCGTGTGGGACAGAGCGCTTCATGGCGGTAGCGGTTTTTGCGGTAAATTAGAACCCTTACTTTGCATTTTCATCTTTATTTATTTGCGATTCAGAAATACGTGTTGTTTTTGTTCCCGTATGTTTTAATTTACAAAGATAGTTATATAGTATGTCCTAGACTTAATTTAGCACACGCCGTCCTAGCTAATCCCGCTAGTTAGCTGAGAGCGGGATTCTGCTCGCGCGGCCTGTTGCTGCTGTAGGTGAAATCGCTTTTCATTAACAAATTAGCTGATGTTCGCTGGAGCTGAAGATTTAGCTTTACTCTTTTTTAGTTTATTCTAAAATTATTGATAATAAAACCACCTAGCCATGTTCACTACTTTTGAAGTCAGTTATTCCTCGGGTATTTGCTTAGCTAGCTAAGTCGACTTCATATTGTTAGATTCATGCTAGCGTGCATGTTTTTTTAAACACACTACATTTCAGTCAAATCCTGCCCCCCTGCTCAGTGATTGGCTCTTGGTTTTAACTTGCAGTTACTCTACCAATGCAGCTATATGAGGTGGGAATTGTCGATCCAATCCTAATGTAGTGGGCGAGATTTGTCGGAATACGAGTGGGTACAAAATCTTGCTAATTTAGTTAGCTGCACCAACTTGGTAGCTTCAGTTGAATTTTTGGCCTGGTTTTAAATATAAAGCTCCACTTTAGTTTGCATCTTGCTTGTTTTCAAGGTAAGCTTGAGAATGAAATAAGTTACGTACTTGGTGAATACACACCTCGGCACCACTCGATTGTGTTTGGTGAGCGTTCGATCTGAATTAATTTTCAGTGTCCTACAAAAGCAAAACCCGAAATAGTTACTTTACTAGCGGTAATCGATAATGTTAGTATACAACCATATCGTGGAACTCATCACGTCTAGAGCGAACGTTCGTCACAATACGAACTAGTATGATGAGAAGTCGTTTAATAATAAGAGGCTATTAAAGTTTTTTTTTATTGCATATATATTTACTTATTTTAATTCTTAAATAATACATGGTGATTAATGGGACTGAACTGAACGTTTATTACACTTGGGTCATTTGGTCTACTGGGGTGTTTTTTGGTTCTATGACCACTGCTAAACTCAGATCGTGTTATGGTGTTGTATAAGAAAAAATGTTTTCTATCTCTTAACGGTCAAGTTTCAGAGACAACATTGTATTGGACATAATGACCTGTCTATCTATAATCTCACATTATGGGGTCACCCAGATGAGGATGGGTTCCCCCTTGAGGCTGGTTCCTCTTTCTGCCTAATATAATCTCAGGATTTTTTTCCTTGCCACTGTTGCCTCAGGCTTGGTAGTTAAGGATAAATGTTAATTTAATTTACAAATGTATATTTTTTAATTAAAAAAAATTTGCGTTGCTGTAAAGCTACTTTGAGATTTTCTCTTGTTAGAAGTGCTATACAATTGAGTTGAAAGGAATTAATAAATTAGCCATCAGTGGGTTTAAATGGAAATTTGTGGTCTTGTTCAGTGAAAGAGCCTAAGATAATGCTTATAATGAGTTTAAGGCAGGGTTGGGCAACTCCGGTCCTCGGGGGCCACTGTCGTGCGGAGTTTAGCTCCGACCCTAATCAAGCACACCTGCTTTCAGATGAAGAAATCACAAGCCATCTCACATGTGAAACTAAATATTTACATTTTTTTCTGATTGTCAAATAAAATGACCAACAGTGTAGAGTTTATAGCGAGTTGCAGTTTTTACAAACTGAAATGTATGGCTCATTGTCATATGAACGCATTCACAGCATGGTGTCCAAGCAAACAGAGACACACTTGACTAGAGAAAAGATGCTCACTCTTAATTTACTTTTGGGCAAGACACTTTTTAAGGAACAATATATTTGCTTTAATACTGGCTTCTAAAAGTATATGGGGCCCCCATTTTCTCATTAACAACTCAAAAAGAGTAGACTCTGGAGGAGAGTCACTAGGCCTGCTACAAGACTATATATTTCGAGTAGCAGCAAACATCTAACAAAAAGTGACTTCTGCAAAGAAAATCATATACACGTATTCCATCGGGCCTGACCTTTCCAGATGACCGCATTAATTCTATTTTGATAGGGCTATTCTGTTAAATTCTCCTAAGTCTCATTTTACTAACCTGCCCCCACCCTGTAATTTTTGTACAATCTGCATTTTCATATGAAAATTGTGTTGATTTTATTTTTTTTTTTCTGTTTTAGATTCTGAGCAATAAATAAACAATAAAAGGTCTCCAAGGATATTATTTGGCAAGTACCGTGCATTAGGACACCAAAGAAAAGAGAAGGGACGTAGAGGAGAGCCCGTAAGTGTTTCAGGATTTTGTCATGAGCTTTGCTGCACCGAGAGGCCTGTACATGTGTTAATTCCACAAAGGTTTTTTCCCCCCTTTAAATACCAGACGTCAGGTTTTAAGAGAACTAATAACTCCGACACTAATTCAAGACAAACTAAAAATTAAAAAGAAAAAAAGTGAACATGTCCTGTTGCTCTATATGGGAGAAGAGCTTTTCCTGATTTATTATGTCAGTGTTCTCAGTCTGTTGTCTCGCTATCAAGTATCCCTTGTTCTAAGTAGGTTTGTGTTTTTTTTCCTTTTTTTATGTCATTTCTCTCTGTGTCGTCTGTGCTGTAGAGCATATCTCTTGACTGTACTATAATTCCAAAGCCAATGGCAGAACAAATTGGGTTCAAACCTCCTTAAGGGGGGGCTCTGCATCACTGGAGGTCATTTGAGCAAAGGTACTTCGGCTTTCTTCTGTGTAGCACTGAGACAGGCAGCTCACCTCATCACACTGAGCATTCCCACTTTTAAGGCGATGTGGCTAGCATTTTATGCTGAATGCCAGTATCCTGTAAACCTTTTCCTTATTTCGCTGAAGCGTAAAAGTGCCATGTTCGTTTTCTTCTCATAACCCTTCCATAGTCCACATAAGCAAATTCCCAGAGAACTGCGGTGTATTGCAGTTTATTTTTACCAAAATGACAAAACACCTCAGGTTATTTATTCTTTGAGAGTTTTCTAGTTTACTATAGGTTTATTTACAGTGCAGTGGTACCCCACGTATCGACCGGCTCGGACATTGAACTTTTCGCTTAGCAAACCTTTTTTTGACCGAAATTTGCGCTCGCTGGACGACCAAATGGCCGCTTATCGACCTGTTTTTTACCCCGACCCACGTGGAGCGAGGGAAAGGATCTTCCCTGTCTCGCCTCAGCCTTCATTAAGAGAGCATCTATCGTAAATTAAACTTCAGTTTGTGAACAATACAGTGTTATTTAGCGGTCAATATAACAATTTAGTGCGTGTATTATTGTATATACTATACTTTGTTTAAAGTATTATACACAGTATTACTTATGTGCCTGTATTATTGTTAATAAATGGGTATCGGTTGTGATGCGGACGAACCAAAGGGCTTCGTCCGGGTTGCCATTCGAGGCGAATGACGAGCTCGAGGCGCAAGTGCAGGGTTTCGTTAAGACTTCTTTATTAACGTATGATCACAGTGGCTTTACCTTTACCAAACAATAACCCACGCTGACTCTTTCCTGAGTGCACGCAGGTGTCGTATAATGCGAATGGTATTAACCTGAGCAATCCTGTATAGAGTTGTACCGGGAACAACAGGTGTTGTTATTAGTTCTGGGTGGCAAAGTGCGTGCGTATGCAAGAAGGCTGATGTGTAGAAAGAGAATAAAAGAGTTGAGTAGTTACAAGTCTGTGTACGAGTCTTCACACAAGCTACGAAACACAACACAGGTGTGTGTGATTGAGTGTAACGTGTGGATCAGTGCGTGTGACGGTGCATATGTGCTATGTGAGCGGTCAATACATGCACAGTCTGTAGCACCCTCAGGCGGGCGGCCAGGCCACGGTCCTATTGTTTGACATTGGTGGAGGTCGGGAACGGATTAATTGGGTTTTCATTATTTCTTACGGGATAATTACATTCGCTCTTCGACCTTTTCACATTTCGACCGGTTTTAAGGAGCGGATTAAGTTCGATAAGCGGGGTACCACTGTATATTGAAAATATTCCAACCTTTCAGAGCATGTACATCAGCTTGAAAACCAAGACATGTAGGCATGTTTTCGGATTCATTAAATTCACATTTCAGTGTAATATTCTACCCTCACCTGTACCAAAATGTTTGTCCTTTTTCCTTCAATTTTAAGGCGGTGTTTGCTCTGAAATTAAACAGTCATAAAGTTAAGGGTCATGTCTCACAAGTCTGTTCACCGCAGGGAGGCAAGGCTCTGATGATGGAGAATGGACAGAGCACAGCCTCGAAGCTTGGCCTGCCGCCCCTCACGCCTGAACAGCAGGAGGCCCTGCAGAAGGTGACAAGCTCTTATGCATTTTCGCCGTCACAGCTCAGCCCCTGTAAAGCGTTAATCATGTCAGCTTGATCGAGTTGATGGTCAAAGATCATTGCGAATTCCAAGCATAAACTGTTGCATGCTTGTGTACGTTGTTTAATGCATACACAATTGGTGTACAAGACAACTGCTAAAGAACCATATGCCTTTAAGAACTAGCGTGATGTCTGCCAGTATTATTTCCTCACCTGCTGGCATGTGCTTTGGATCATGAATGGTGTGAGCATCCTCCCTTTTGTACACAAATAGGGGTTGAATGAGTTGAGCTAATTTTCTATTCAATTTTTCTGCCTTTCTCACAGGCAAAGAAGTATGCCATGGAGCAGAGCATCAAAAGTGTGATGGCCAAGCAGACCCTTGCTCAGCCACAGCCGATTAACAACCTCCAGGTACTTATAACTAACCTGGCTAGCTTTTGGTAAAACCTCATTGTTCTTGTGTAAAGTCTTCATCTGCATGCAGGTGTGGCGAGTAACAGTAAAGTTGGCTGTGAATGTGATAACGTGAAACGTCATGCTTTGTGTATTAAACAAATCGTTTAACAATCTTAAACCAAATGAACTATTGCCATTTTCTTTCACTCCATTCCAGATGCAAAATTCTATGCAGATGGCCTCACTGACCATGGCTGGCTTTGGTGACCCACTTTCACCCTTGCAGTCGGTAAGCAATTGCAAATATCTGTTTAGGCGTTTGTATACATGTATAAACTACTAATAAGGCAAGAATGTGGGCATCCTCCATTTCTTGGCATACATGTAGTTGCTTAGTACTCATGTGCGTAATGTCAGGAGATAAAGCAGAGCCATTGCTATGTCTTCAGTGCCAGTGTGTTCAGAGTATGCTGGTTCTATCCTCAATCGCTGGAACACCCTTTGAAGTAAAAAAAAATACAAAAAATAATCTTAAATACTTGTGCTGTATTTTATCTTTGGGAGATGTTTGAGTTTGAGTTTTTCTTTGTTTCAGGTTGCAGCACAAAGGCAGCGAGCACTTGCCATAATGTGCCGCGTCTACGTAGGCTCGATCTACTATGAACTTGGAGAGGATACTATTAGACAAGCGTTTGCACCTTTTGGGCCAATCAAGAGTATCGACATGTCCTGGGACTCAGTTACACTTAAGCACAAGGCATGAAACCTCACATGTTCAGTGTACAATTTTGATCGGGTGATTTTTATTATTTTATATATACCCGTATATGCCGGCGTATAAGTCGACCCCCCCATTTTTCATTCGCAAACTTGGGTTTTCTGCTATACTCGC
>JAOUQX010000035.1:15833900-15846685 GCA_028566295.1 Liobagrus marginatus
CAACAAGGGAGCAGTCAGCGGCGTGCACTGTATCCATAGCATTACTGGTGTACCGTTAATTTTTGCACCCGGTAAATCCTGTATCCGGTGTATAAGTCGACCCCCTTCCCCCCCCATTTTTGTATTGATATTTGGGTGTGGAAAGTCGACTTATACACCGGCATATACGGTATATTTTTTAGTTTGACCATTTGTTCATTGGTTTCTCTTTCTCTCCCTCTTTCGCTTCGCAGGGTTTTGCATTTGTAGAGTATGAGATACCAGAGGCAGCGCAACTTGCATTAGAGCAGATGAACTCGGTCATGTTGGGGGGAAGAAACATTAAAGTAAGTGGTTCATTTCTTATTAGCTCAAATTGGACAAAAAATGAAAGATTAATCTGCTGAGATTATGAATGGAATAATTCCCCTAGAGTAAAATGTCTGGGCGTGTTTTCCACTGTTTTATCAAAGGTGGGACGGCCAAGCAACATTGGTCAGGCTCAGCCAATCATAGACCAGTTAGCCGAAGAAGCCCGTGCCTATAACAGAATCTACGTCGCGTCTGTGCACCCTGACTTGTCAGACGATGACATCAAGAGCGTCTTTGAGGCCTTTGGGAGAATCAAGTCTTGTATGCTGGCACGGGAGCCCACGACGGGGAAGCACAAAGGCTTTGGCTTCATAGGTGAGAACACGGCCTCCGCTTTTGTTCGGTTGTAAATACTGAGTATGCGGCCGAGAGCGGTCAGTCATAGAGGAATGCTGTTCTCTACATATGTCTCGCAGGGGATAGAGAAGGGGTGGGGGCAGGTTCCTCACATGCTTTCATAGTAAGTTTTTGTTTTTTTGTTGTTGTCGTTATTTTCCTTAGGCTCAGTTGCGGACAATTTGCCATAAGTGCCCTCTGGTAATTACACAGTAAATGACACAGTGCTCTGCCTGAAGATTTAAGTTGAACCTTTCTCACGGGCCTTTTGGGTCTTACTAATGCTATTCCCTTCTTCTCTAGAGTACGACAAGGCCCAGTCAGCGCAGGACGCAGTGTCCTCTATGAACCTGTTTGATTTGGGTGGTCAATATCTGCGTGTGGGCAAGGCAGTGACCCCTCCCATCCCGATGATGCCGCCCACTGCACCTGGGGGCCTGCCCCCTGCTGCTGCTGTGGCTGCTGCTGCGGCCACAGCCAAAATCACCGCCCAGGCGAGTCCCTTTTACGTTTCTATCATCTATTGTTAGTCAGGAGTTGGTGTGTGCACATGTGAGTGAGTGAGTGAGTGAGTGTGTGTGTGTGCGTGTGAGAAGCTGCTTCCATTTGGCACTAGAATGGTTCCTTGATTAAAATATGGCAGTGTGAATAATTTTTTTTAAATGGGCTTATTAGGGCTATAAGAGATACATGGTGCTGTATGTAAGGGCTTGCTTTAAGTCAGTTTATCTTTTGACTGGCATGAAGACAGCATTACTTATATGAGACCAAGCTTTTTACATGCAGAAAGTTAACATAGCGTGTAAACTCCAAAAACAGATGGCATGGAATCTTTCCACTCCGGAGAATCGGACAGAAGACTTCCTCAACTGTCTGGTAAATCCTTCAGGCAATTATGTTCCAAGCACGCTGGTGCTTTTTTGTTTTGTGTAGATTTATAAGTGTGTGGAGAGCCTTGTTGTCAGGATCTCCCAGTAATGCTGGTAATCAGTGTGCCATAGATATCTGCTAGCTAGTGAATGTTAATTGAATGGTCCTGTAAATTCAGGATGTTGATTTGGCAGCTATAGTTTCAGGTGACTCAAGGTTACAATTAACCCACACTACAAAGGCAGCGTTATGCCTCACATCCCACTGGGTGCATTGGTCCTTGAGTTTTTACCTGCATCTCTTATTTTTAGCTAAAAACAGATATGCATTTGTTTAGGCCAAATTATCACCATAAGTTTATGTATCAGAAAAACTTAATCTGAACTCTTAAATACTTACTTAATCATGCTATGCTTTAACAAATCAATTGTTTTGCATTTCATTTTTGAATTGTCACCATATTTTAGAACATGTACATCTACATTAAGTCTATGGTACAGCACATATTGACCTTTTATGCATTTTTAAAAGCACTTCACTCAGAAAATATATCTGCCCTATTTACTACTTGGCATATACACAACTGTTAACTAATCAAGTAGGAGAATAGTAGCTAAGTTAACGCTATGAATAGTTTTCAATGCTATGATTAGTTTAGATCATTTTGTCTTGTCATGATATATAAATGTGTGTGTGTGTGTTTTGGCCTGGGCCTGACCTGAATCCACAGGCAGTAGCTGTTATACATGCATATACAACCCTGATTCCAAAAAAAAAACAACCCCCGGTTGTTACATCTACATTAAACAGAATGCAAGGATTTGCAAATATCATAAAACCATATTTTATTCGTTAATAGCACATAGAAAACGTATCAAATGTTTAAACTGAGAAAATGCACAATTTAGGTAACTTAGAAAATTAGAATGTTCTATTGGCTATTCGATTTTACTTCTACCATAGATGGAACTAAATTAAACTAAACTAAAGCAACTTTTTGACTTTGCCCTAAGTAACTTTGTACCAAACAAAGTCTTCTCCATTTCATTGCCGTGTGGACATTTCTGACTAGCCCTAACCTCAGTTTTTAAGCAATTGCAGAAGTCCATTCGAGCTTTCGCTACTGTCAAAGAATATATGGGTTGTACTAAGGGCCTGAAATGCATGTAAATATATATCATGTACTTCTCTCTTAAGTAAGGCTGTATTCAGTTAAAACAGGAATGCAAGATAAGCATTAATGGTGTCCGACCTTTACACACTGCGTTGGGCTGATTTACATACGTGAGTGCATAGTCTAGCAGACTTAGTCTCCTTGTTCATGTGCATAATGATCTGGAAGTTCTAAAAGTATTAACAAGCTTTTTTAGGCTGTCTGACATGCAGCAGGCCCAGGTCTGGTCCATGTGAGTCCTTGTCTGTTATTTCCTCGTCCTGTCTTGTCCTGTTGTGTCCGTACCCTGCGTGTACTTGTTAACGGGCGCTGTCTGGGCGGTGTTCCTATATGTCCCACTCTTGTTCCAGGAAGCGGTGGCTGGTGCGTCAATCCTGGGGGCAATGACAGCCGGCTCTGTGAACCTGCCACAGATCCCCCAGGCCGTTATGGCAGCCCAGGCCCCAGGGGTCATTACAGGTAGGGCAGGGTCTCACAATTCTGCTGGCTTGACACATGGTAGAATTTTAATTATGCTTCTAGCATTGTCACCCAGTGTGTCTCACATATAGCATGCCTGTGGTGCATGGAGTTTTATGTTTTTATGCTTACATTGTTTGTGTGAATGGGGGTCCTACAATTATTCAGCTGCAAAATGGGAAATGCGATTGTTGTTTAATTTCTTTGCAGATCCAAGAGTAATGACACTGTATGGTTTTCTCCATACTTCATACTGCCTGGTTGAATTGCTCATTATATACAGCCATAGACGATGATTTATACATTCCTTTTGTACAAAAACATGAGCTGGCACAGTGTGGAAGTTAACGCTATGTTTGCTACTAACGTTATGCTGTCTGCTTTAAAACAAAAATTGCCAATAAGCATTCCACCGATTGGCCATCGGTGTGCAGTTGTATCTTCTGACTTGGTTTTCAGTGACACAATGTGTACTGGGACACACGTCCACATATTGGTCAAATTTATGACGTCAATTTATATTCATATGGTAATTTAATCCAGGAATGATTGGCAAAGAAATATTTTTTTATTTTATTTTTTACATTATGCATTTGATAAGTTGTGGACCCTGTAAATTTTGGACTTCTATGCATGAATGACGTATAATGATGTTTTACTGTCTTAAATCGGTCAGTTATCCCGACTTGTATAACTCCAGAAACTTTATGTAATCCTTGTCACTGTACAAACTTTGAAATTCTAGTTTCGTTTCTTTGAGTGTGATTATCTTTACCGTGGAACTAACGAGGGAATCGGTATTCATCAGTTTTGTCATTGATTGAAACTGTTGGTATTTGCATTATTTCGTGCTGTTAATTCTGTTAAAACTAGCTTGTGTTCAAACCACTCTCTTCCCCAGGTTTTTTTTTTTTTAAGTTTTCTACACAGTTACATAGTTGAATAAGGTCTGTCATGGGACCTATACACTAATAGATTCTGTTTTATTTTCTCTTCTCTCTCTTTCTCCTTGTTTTTTTCTCTCTCTCTGTGTCTCTCTGTCTCTATATTCCCTTCCCTTACTCTCCACATTCACCCTGACCGTGGCCTCTTATTCCCCCCCCTACACCAACCAAGTGTGAAGAGGATTGTTTCTAGCCCTTCCCCTCATAATCAAATGTCTCATTCTCATTGGCCAGTGAGTGCTGTATATTATATCAAGTTGATCTTGGTAACATTTCACCTGTACTCACTGACACGAGGAAGGAAAAGAGCTCTTTGTTGTACAGGGATGTGTGGAGTTCGTCGGTCCATGAGGAGGAAGTCTAACCCCATTTTATCCACCACATCCTCCAACATTTGTAAATCTACCTCCCATGTGCCTTTTGTTTAAGTATTTACCTGCTTGCTAAAGTCAGCAAATGCATTGAAGGAAAAGTAGCTAGCTTTAAGTAAGGCACCAGCTGCTCTTTTTGGGGATAATTAATTTTAATGATGTTTGTTAACAGTGTAGCGATTTCAAGCAGCTATTTTGAAGCAGATTGGGGATCAGGCTTGTTTTTCAGGGACTTAAATAAAACCCTCTTATTTACACACAACATTTAGAGGCTATACCAGTTTCCAGGGGGTCTATCTTGTACTTGGTGTCTACAGCAAATGTTTTAACTGCTCCATCTCTATGCAGGCGTAACACCAGCACGGCCTGTAATACCCCAAGTGGGCCTGGTGAACCCTGTCCTGGCCTCTCCACCAGTGATCTCTGCTGCTGTAGCTGCGGCTCAGGAGGCCAAAGAGAAGAAGGAGAAAGAGAAGGAGGAGGAGGAAGCAGCACTAGACGGGACGGGCCAGGAGATGCTCAGTGAACAAGAGCACATGAGCATCTCAGGCAGCAGTGCCAGACACATGGTCATGCAGAAACTGCTGAGAAAACAAGAGGTAAGGTGTAGGTCGCGGGCATACTTCACTTTCCGAGTCCGGACGTGTTGCGCGCGCACACAGTCGTGTTCGCGTATATTCCAACGTATGCTCAACACGGATGCGCGCCTTCTACACATGCGCAGTTAAAAAAAAAAAAAATTCTATACTCTACCATACATCGGGGAGCAGCACTGACTCGTGTCATCAGTGGAACATTCGCTGTTCAGGATCGGAGAAGTAAAATAGTTCATCCGCCATTGTGACATAGTTCGGAAAGGTCTAAACACCACTAGAAAGAGTCTAAAACACAAAACAATCTTTTGTTTTTGAATCGTTCTTCACACACTCCTCTTCCACGACTGCACACTGTGCTCAGTACTGTGCGTATTGCCACCTAGTGGACTCTTCTGTACTGCTTGTGCATGCACTGTTGTATGTGCACGGTCTCAAAGTTTTGGTTGCAAGCTGCCGTCCATGCATCGGCCGCATGAAAAATTACATCACGCGGACAGACGACGTGTACTTGGGCCTTTAGTGTCTGGATACTGTGATTTAACAGGGTCTCAATCATATCTCTAAGGTCTGGTATGAGTCAGAAATACTTTATTAATTCCTGGGGGAAACTGCGTTTGTTATCGCAGCTCCAAGCCATAAAATCAGAATACGAACAGAATTTCTATAACAAGAAAGAATAAGACGTGAATACACAAATATACAAATGTGATACAACTTAAGATTTTAATGACAGTAAAGGTATAGTGCACAGTAAGATATCGGTGTGAGATGTCAATGTGCTGAAGAATTGTGAAGTCTGATGGACGCAGGAAGGATGGATTTCCTGTATTGTTCTGTGGAGCACCTTGATTGAATGAGTCCTATCTAGCCGTCCATAGCATTGAAGCGGGTCGGACACATTGTTGCTATAGAAAATCATCATACCGTGTAAATACCTTTACGTTACACGCTGAAAAATAAAATAAATTAAGTCAAACTCTTTTTGAAGCTGTAAAAATGTTATATATTAGTCAGTGCCTGGTCTGGTAAAGTGGTCAGCCCCCTTTAGTATACTGCTATAAACTTGCTCAAGTGCAAGCAATCGACTTCCAGTTTAAACACCAGGCTAATTGCTCCACCTGACATCAGTAGTAGTGGTGGTGGTGATTACTTTGGAATTAAACAAACTTGATTGCTTTCGAAATTGCAAATTCGACTGCTAAAAAACATTCCAAAGGAATGTTAGCCATCACTCGGTGTACCGTTCAGAGCATCCGTTAAGAAGTGGAGCGCGTGGCGACACCTGCACATTGATTAGATCAGGCCATCTGTCCAAAATGGATGACCGAGTTTGGAGGACATTCGATAAGCGAAGCAACGCCGAGGCCAAAGGCAACTTTAAAGGACTTACAAGGCTTTATGGCTTGGTCTGGTCAGTCTGTGCATGTGACCACTATCTCCCAAGCTTTACACAAAGCTGGCCTGTATGGCAGGGTGGCATGAAATAAGCCTTTCCAAAAACTGTGTCGCACTCACAGTCGTATTTGCCCTATACAAAATCACATTTGGAAGTGTCTGATACCTTCTGGCAATGAGTGCTGATGAGACCAAAATTGACCGTTTTGGACTGAACTTCAAGCGCTATGATGGGCGAAAAGCAAACCCAACAATGAAATAGCTTAAGGATTAGAAGATGAATGTAAATGAGTGGCCAAGTCAGAGCCCTGACTTAAATCCAATGGTTAAGCTGTGGACGGATTTGAAATCTTCTATCTTACACTACAGTCAAAGTCTCCAGCTCCACCCACACATCACCACCGGCCTTACAGATGAATTTGTTTGTTGGCATCAGCTCTGTTGCGACAAATCCATAAATCAGATAGACAATTTGCTAATCTGACCGGATTCCGATCGATAAGATGATCCTTGGAGCAAACAATTTATGTAGTGTATCCAACGGGGAGTAATAAGCATAGTAACTCCGGAATGAAAAAAAGATTTTAAAAGTTTGTCAAAACTGCCCTCTTGTCTTTAGATAGGGCACAACTTCGAAAAGCCTTACTGAAAAGTTGCAGGAGTCAAATAACTAAAAGTTAGAAAAGTAAAGAACTCTCAGACGCAGCAGCAACAGGCTGCATGCACGTTCACGCATGCGTACTGTGTTGATATCATTCGGTTTATGCAACTATCGCAACTAGTTTTGACAGTTAATTAATTGATTTTGTTTTGTCCTTTTTAGTTGTTTAAAAAAAAAAAACATTCACAGACACCAGAACTCTGGGTAAGATATGGACTCTGCTAAATTTTTTCTTTTTGATTTTACAGCATGTCCACGGTAGTAGACCGCAGGACCATTTTAGTTTGAAAGGGTAGCCAAACCCCGAAAACAAACCTCTCCTTCCCGTGAAATGTGCTTGTTCCTATGGTGGCCATTTCCGGTGCTAAGCCAATCAAACGACATACCACTCGAAAGCCAGTAGGCTTTCAAAAGTCAGTAAGCCGGGTCTCAGGAGGTGGATATGAATATTCAAAATAATGCCTTTAAATAGTTTCAGTTTGTATCCATGTTTATTTGCCATATAGTGAATTTCCCTACTTCTCTTTAGAGTTAGGGTTAACCTAATGCCCTGGGTTTGGTAGGATGTTGCCGATTTTTAAAAATTTTCAGTGCACGTAAACCTGTGTCTGAAGGTTGATTCATTGTTACCCCCAGCAGACTTCAGTGTTTTAATACGGACACCTCAAAACAATGTTCTGCCAGCACTGAGATGCACATTCTTACTTTGCGTGCGAGGTCTTCATATTGCTTTGAGTCATAATTCAATTCACAGCAGTATGCATTTTTTTGTGCATTTTGCCACACTGTGTGTGTAACACCATGTGAAACTGTCAAACAGGTTTTGCCAAGCTCAATATTCATTCACCAGAGGCACGAATCTGTTGAGCTGCATTTCACTACCTACACAAGTGATATTGACCGTTTCCGACCTTAAGCAGTACTGCCTCTCTTCAGGCATGTGTAACAGGCTAGTTTATCTGGGGATGACTTCTATCCGATGTGCCCAAATTTCCCCGATGACCATTTTCATCTGTATTCTGCGGTTACATTGAAAGTTTTATATGAATTATTAATCTGTGTGTGTATTATTTGAACACAGCACATCTATACGTAAGGTGTTTATGTCGACAGCAAAGCACACACTTTTTTTCTTTCTTTTCACACTTAGCAGTTGTCATAGTAGTGTGTTAAAACTGTGTTCCTCTTCATCCACAGTCAACGGTTATGGTGCTCAGGAATATGGTCGGACCCGAAGACATAGACGACGACCTGGAAGGTGAGGTAACGGAAGAATGTGGAAAGTTTGGTGCCGTCAACAGAGTAATTATTTATCAGGAGAAACAGGGAGAGGAAGAGGATGCAGAGGTCATCGTTAAGATATTTGTGGAGTTTTCCGCAGCATTCGAGATGAACAAGGCCATTCAGGCGCTTAATAACCGCTGGTTCGGCGGTCGAAAAGTCGCTGCCGAAGTTTACGACCAGGAGCGGTTTGATAACAGTGATCTCTCGGCATAGACTGAAAAGAAAAATCCCATCCTTTCTCCAGTGACCTGTTCTCGTGACACACATCTGATCCAGCTACTGACCACTATTCCCAGTGGTGCAGGCCCTGCTTTTTAACCTGTAATTATTTTCTATTGATGTTGATATTAATATTATTACAAGTCTTGTTTGGGGACAAACACAAACAAACACTTTTTTTTTTTTTTTTTTTTTAAGCACTGTTGCGTACTGTGAAGGACTGGAAATGTTCTTGTATTGGTTCTGTTCTCCCCATCTCCAACCTCCCCAGCCAAAATTAGTTATAGTTTGAATTTGGTTTCCTGTTTAAAAAAGATTCTCATTTCACAATTACTTTTTTCAGAAAATACATTATCTTGTTATAAAAAAATTTTGTTTCAAAGTGCCCAGAAAATAAATTCTTGAATTACGATTACGTCTCTGCTAATTGACCCTGACTTGGCTTAACATCTTCTGGATAATTGGTTTTGACTATGCTAGCATGTATCTATTAGAAAGGTGTGAGGCACAAGCAAATGGGGTTTCGACAACTGATAAATAAAACACCGTAACAGCTGTCGGTGTACTTTATCACTATTTAGTTGTACTGTGTAATTGCAAGAAAGATTAGTCATGAAGCAATACAAGTATTTCCTTCAAAGCAGAATGTTTGGTGTTCTGGTGCAATGGTTTGTCTACATGATGTACAAAGAAACGACTTCAGCCATGACACCACGGAAACAATTGTCCCTGCTAGTCAGGGTTATAATTCTATAACTTCAACTCCCTATTAAAATGTACTGTTCTAAATGTATGAAGGACAGTTTACAACTGGAGAGCCTTCAAACTTGCCAGTCTTCCCGGGGTTAACAGCATCCCAGACAATTACGTCTAAGAGCAGACTGCTCAGAGATGTAAAAGAAAATCCATTTCACTGAACAATCTGGAAACATGGTAACGTTTAGTTCTGTAACATTGCATCAAAACTCAAAACGTTAGTCATTGCTTTTGAATGATGTGAGCCATGCAAGTTTGGTCATCATGCACAACTAAGCATGGTCGTAAAGGGGCAGTTATGTGGATTTGTTTTACAGCCACATGACTTTGGACAAGCCAAATATTTTAGAGACAATTTTACGTTGTTATAGTGGTTAAGTTGCTAAAGTTGTGTCATGCTACAGGACAATTAATCCAAATACAATAAGAGGAAAAAGGGAATGTGTTGGAATAGCCAGGTTAAGAAAAAATATATATATTGAATTTTATTATATGTTGAAATTTGTTTTTGTCACCTAATATTATTTGTGCTGGTAGTTCTTTGTCAGGTTAACATTAACATAGTGGTTATTTTATCGAAAATTACTGGGGGAAAACCCCAACATCACTGTGATCTCTTAACAACTAAACCGACGCGACATCACTGCAGTGTCACCACGGCAACCTAATGCAGTTTAAGAAATAATGTGCAGAGCTTCAGTTCTCTACCTAATAAATAAGTTTCTCCCTTGTATTAGTGCTTGTAATTATGGCACTTTAGATCGCCAACTAATTTTGGTTTTATATCAAACATGGTCTCCTGAGATTTTTTTACACTCATTTTCAGCGCGTAAGTCGTATTACAATAATTGTGACTACAAATGGCGGCGCAGCACTAGTAAAAGAGTAAACGAATTAACTCTGGTGCTATTCTGCTTAGAACTTCTTTATATTACCTATAGCTTTAATTAATTATATATGTGCTCCGTGCGCCTTTGCTGCAAGAGAAAGAGAGAGTGTGTGTGTGTGACCCGCACCAAGCTGCGCCGCGCACTAAAGAAATAAATGCTCTCACCTTCATTAAATCTGAAAATATTACTTCGGTGCATAAATATCGCTGATATGGCATTACATGTAGGATTAATAATGTTACTAAAACACGAGGCAGCTACAGGCACAAACTTAGCCTAGTTGCTTTGTTTTCCAGCTTCCCTCACAAAGCTAAACGGTAATAACAGCGTGAGCTTCGCGTTGCCAGGTTGATGTGAAATCGTCATCGTGTGATTTGTTGATTATCACTATTAAATCACACCTACAAACGCGCCTCATATATAATACAATTTGTGCTTGTGTTTTAGTTTACTTACTACACATAGTAAAGATAGAATTAATATTATTACAAGTTGAATTGTAGCACAGTTGGTGATCGCTGATTTTCCTATATACAGTGCAGATCAGCGTGACCATGAGCTGTGTTGCCACATTGACGTTACAGCTTCATTGTGTGATTTGTTGATTATCACAGGTTTACCACAAGTGTTATTTAGACGTAGTTAGTGGTAGATATTTATATATAGTATTCTAGAATTATAGCCGAAATATAAATAGCATTGTGAAAATATTTACAAAACACAGTTCTGTCTTACAACTTGTTTATTTATTAAAAGGGATACATACTTTGTTTACAAATATACTGTCGTGTAACAAACACATTTACTGATGTCTCCCAATATAAAGGAGGCAATATGGGTGCTTTAGCTAAATCCTTTATTACTACAAACACTACAAATTGGGCTTGACCCCGATAATTGCTGCTTGCAGCTATATTTATTATTATACTTTATTAATCTTTTATTATAATTTTTGCATATACCTGCTTATTAGGAAGCTGGGGTCATAGTGCACGGTCAGCCAAAGCATGCTGTGCTCATGGAGCAAGTGGGGTTGAGAACCTTGTCAGATAGCAGCATGCCACACCAAAAGCAAACAGTTCTATGTTTTCTGTTAAAGTTACGTAATGAACTTTACACTGTATATATGTATATACGTATATGTAGGTGGAGGCTGTAGGGGACCGAAAATACACTTTATTTTTGAAATGTATTATTTTGAGTATTATTTATTTATCACTTTTTTTGCCATTACAATCTGCCTGCAAAGATCATTGTGGGTAAGCGGTTAGGTAAATATCATACTTTAAGAAAGTGGCCGTAGAGTTATGTGCAAAGATTACGTGTTTTTTTGTAATCAGACACTGAATGTCCATGCTGCTGGACCAAAGCTGGATGAGCAACACTTGCCCCTTTTCACTTTTTCTGGGTAAAATGACATCTTTAATTAAAAGACTGCTTCATTTGTGGTTCGATTTAATGCAGAAGCGAGAGACGGAGAATACAAAAACATTTTCTGTGTCGGAAATGGAAAAAGAACACAAGAAATATCCTGAGCATAAGCAAAGGGATACAAAACACTACATCAGTATATATACAATTGAATAGTTCTGGTTAACCAACTGACAGTTATAGACTGGAAGTTGAACAGCATTAGCATATCAATTTATAACCAAGTGAAAAGCTGATTTGGTACGTAATCATATTTATTATATATAAATCGAATTTGAACTGCTTTCATTTGTGCAGCGTCACATGCATCCAAGACATCCAAGCCGAGTCTCAGTTTTTTGGAAGGCAACGTGACCTCCAGGCAAATGTTTATGATGTTCACACCGTTCGTCCTGTTTTCTCTGTAAAAAATAAATAAATAAATAAAATTATTCAACAATCTCGTGTAACTTCTGCAACAAGTACAGGCGATATATTAAGTTTTGGTTGTGGTGCCAATTTCTGTATCTGTATCAATTATCGATCAGATTTGTGACTTACCTTATAGAGGTCCTTCATTTTTCTACAATCTACCAGATCGCGCTTGTCAATCGTACACACAAGGCAGTCTATCCTGTACTGTATACAATATAAAAATTGGATTTTTAGTTACCAAGGCCTTATGTCAGAAATATCAGCAAATATTCACAATTGCAGCATGCCTATAATAAGTATGTTTAAATAATTTGCCTTTTCACTAAATACCTATTAGGATATAATACTCACCAATACGTTTTTTTGTGAAACACAATTTCCTGCATTCTTAGGCTCCTTGCATTTGAAGACGTTTAATATGACGTTTAATCTGGCGATATTGGACGTAATCTGGGAAAAAGGTTGCAAGATAGCCACGTTAATACACATACATGATTTATGACAAGTGTAAAGCATAAACTGGACATTCATGTCATGCTTGCAGATGTTTACCATTGTTTCAAGTTCAAGTTTATTGGTCACATATACATTGTGCAATACAGCATATAGTGAAATTCTTTGGCGACTACCTGGG
>JAOUQX010000035.1:15857466-15867647 GCA_028566295.1 Liobagrus marginatus
ATAGATAGATAGATAGATAGATAGATAGATAGATAGATAGATAGATAGATAGATAGATAGATAGATAGATAAAATTCCCGCCATTACAAATTACAAATGATTTAAAATGACAATTCCTATACGAAGATTAAATTGACTGTTCCAGTCTAGTAATTTGCAGACAACACAGTAATTCGATTTTTTTTAAATATTGTTTGGAACCAAAGATTGAAAGCTTTTTTGAAAATTTGTACAAGATGGTGAAAAATCGTTTTATTAAACTGACCAAACGTCTTTATACACACCTACTTCCTGCATCCTCGCGGAGATCCAACGCGCTTCTATTGGCTACACTAAATTTAAATGACCTGCAGCTTGTCATACAGCAAGCTCACGCTCCTCCTTCGCACTTCCGGTTATAGGAACAGCTTCCGTTGACGTTATTTGAAAGCCTGGCGGTTGAGACATTTTGTGTGTATTTGCGACCAATCCCAGCAACACTGGCTGGCTGTTTTATTTTTTTATTTACATATAATTACGTGTTTATTCTAATATTAAGAAAGGTAAAATGGACATTGCAGCTGTGACCCAACTCGTTGGACGTGCTGTAAAAATTAGCCGGAGTGACGGTAAAAGAATTTATGAAATTAACATATCACGGTAGCAGCTTTGCTATGTAGCATTTTTCTGTTACATTTGCAGCTAGTTAACAGTGTAACGTTAACTGGCCCATGGCTGTCGTAGTAGCTCTAGCTAACTGGTGAACTAAGATACCCTAGAGAAAGTTACATTTGCACATTTGTTAGGTCTGTGGTCGTGTCATTTGTACATGAAGCTTGTTATTCACGTCTAGAAAGTCTTTGTCGGTTGAGTCATTGGTAAAGGTGAGTTTTATTCATGTAAAATGGTTGTTTGTGTGCAGGAAGAGTTCACAGTGCCACAGTAATAGCTGCCGACGCGGCTACAGTCCGTGTGGAGTGGAAAGAGGAAGAAATAACTAAGGGAAAAGAGGTTTGACAAAAGACAAGTTTAAGTCGCTTGTTTCCTGCTGCTTATTGTGTATAGATACTCTTTGAAAGAGTTGTGCATGTGGTCCTTAATTTGTGTTCCTATGCCCACTTAGATTGGCCTGTGTGACCTCTCTCGTCTCAATGCAGACCTGCTCGAATGCCTGCAAGGATCAAAACAAGCAGGTCCTTCCACGGTGCCAATGCCCAACCCAGCACAGGCACCGATACCAGAGCAAGTAAGGTGTTGTGGTTGATTCCATAGTATTGCTGATAAACCCATTTACATATAAAGCATTTGGCATATGCCCTTTTCAACAACCTCAATCGAGATTGTCATTTTGACCCAATATGGCTGTACACAGTGAAATGACAATATTCCTCCAGTCCACGGTACTAAATAAACCCACAAAGGACTGACATTAACACAGACTACAAAATGGTTACAGGCTTTGGTAAAGGGCCCAGCAATGGTTAAACACAACCTTTCAATCAGAAATCAAATAGAAAGTGACTCCCAAAAGTGTTTATTTCAGTTAATGCATCAGTACTGGTTTGCTCGATCACAGACTAAGAATACTGTTTGTCTAAAATGCTGTTGAAGAGATTGCTTTTTTTTTTTCTCTCTTTTTCAGAAATCTGAGCATCCTACCAAGTCCTCAAAGATACTTGCACCTTCAGAGTGTAAGAGTTCTTTGTGATAAATAACACTGCATTGTTCTTTAATTTCTTTGATGCTATATAATCTTAATGCATGTCTCCTGTTTGAAGTGGCGTCTCCAGCTGGTCCCTCTGAGGAGCCAGGTTTGCATACAGTGCATTTTCATTACGTTCTGACCCTTGCACATGCACTGATCGGGCTTCAGAGGTTTCAATCGAATTTCAGTGGTTATACCATAGATTCTCAACTTCCTTTTAACCAACCAGACATGACTTTGGTTGATTAAAAAAATAATTTTAACAAAGGGTATACTTTTATTCAGGTCATAACCTGTACCAAAGTGAGTTCTGGTATAATGCCGTCATAAACAGAAAAGTCACTGGCCAAAACAGTTGTGAATCTTTGGTTCTGCTAAGCTTTGTATTGTATTCTGCTTCCACATGAGCGTCATGTGCTGATAGTGAGATTCAATACTTGGTATCACTGGAATTGTTAAATTAGTTTTATGTTTAGAGACCAAAGGCAAGAATATCTAGGGAGTGTAGAGTATTTAATAAAACACAAAGCTTTATGATTGTTTAAATTACACAAATGTATTTACAATGACTCTAGATGTATGATTATTGATCAGGTTTGGAGACTGAATGTTGATCAGTTATTTATTTAAGAAGTTTTGGTTTTTATTAAATGTAGCTCTATAGGAATAGGGTTTTTTTTTGTTTCTTTTTATACTCGCTTAAATTAATTTCTTTGCTTTAGATTTGAGCCAAAATTGTCTGCCTCTAAGCAATTGTTTTTGTTGGTCATCGTTCAGTTTTATGTAAGAGATTAGATCCCATGTCATTTCTTTAGATATCTTTCAACTGACAGCAAGGCATAACTGCCCATCTGATAAAGATGGTTTAAGTGAGCTTAAGGTGCTACCAAATCTGTTTAATAGTAACTTTAACTTTAATAGTAACAGTAACACACTGTGCATCCATGCATGTGTGCCAACATGTTCAAATACTCGTATCTTATCAGAATTATAATAATTGAGCCTAAAATGCCATCAGTTATTATTCTTCACATAATATTGACAAATGTAATATCAGCACATGACCACTCCCCTTTCATGTTACTGGTGAAATGCACTGCACTAGTTTAACCCCATTGCTGATGTGTACAGCAAATAGTGATTATTTAATCATATCACCTCCTGGGCTTTATTGGTATGTGCCCATTTAAGTATCATGTTAATTAAGAATAACATTTCCTTATTTCATTAAACCTGCACTAAGTTTAACATGCCTTCCAGTCCCCAGAAGGATGACCACTCGCCAAACTTGCCTATTCCGACCCCCAGCTGCTCCCTCTGCCAGCTTGAATCCTGCTGGTGATGTTCTCAATCAGGAGCAGCTCTCTTCTACTTTTCCTAGACCTTCAGGTCAGTGTGCATTATTATTCAACCGATAGTTATTAAAATGGATAAATAGATCTTCAATTCACTTGTATACTTATGACTACAAAAATATTCAACCTTTTAAACATTAAAGACTACAGTGTTAAACAACAAATTGTCTTGTCAAAGTTTGAATGAAGGTATTTGTGTGGATTTCCATCACATCAGGATTATCAAGTTATCCAAGGAGACAAGTTGCTAAACCACTATCTCCTCTCCTTCTTGCCACTGAAGCGGTGAATGAAAGTGAGGCTTCAAAATGTGCCACTGCACCCACAAGTATGTTAACTTAAGTCTGATTATGTAGTAGGTCAGAAAACAAAACTGTGTGACCCTGATCTGCTTATTTGGTTCGTTTTGTTGCCCATCAGAAATCGTATCCTTCTAATACCCTGCATTTGAATTTTAGACCAGCGCCTTTCAAGAGTTCCTGAAGTTAATAAAACGACCAACAAAAGACTGTCCATGACCACTAAAAAACCAGAAAGGCAAAACAAGATAGGAAAGGTATGCGGTGTGTATATATGAAAGGTTAACTATTTTAAAAAGCAGTACACTCATGTTTCTGCTTGTCATCAGTATAGCGACATGAACCGCCCCAACAAGCTGTTTTACCAGATGATCGAAGAGTATCGGGAGACTGTGGAGAAAGTTCAGTTATCTCTAAGTGATCCTGTAAGTAGATTAGCAGTACATGCTATTGAAATGCCAGCCACTATAAGGATTGTCAATGCATTCACTTTCTAATGTAGTAAGAGTGTCATTTTAAATACTTTAATTTATTATTTTTAAGGTTGAGCTTCACAGAATCTGCGTGTGTGTTCGCAAGAGACCACTAAACAGAAAAGGTAGAAAGTTAAACTGCTTTTTAAGGATGGCTCTAAGGACCTGTTTTTCATTTATTTTATCTAATGGAATCTATTTATTTTTTGAACAATGTTTTTCCTGTTCCTTACTGATGTTCAGAAATGGTTAAGAAAGAGATCGATGTAGTGACAATTACTGGAAACGGGATCCTCCTGTTCCATGAACCCAAGGAGAAAGTCGATCTCACAAAGTACCTCGACAACCAGCCCTTTCACTTTGATTACTCTTTCGACGAAGATGCCACCAACGATTTGGTTTATAGGTAACTGGGTGCTTTGTCTCAGGTTCCGAATTAGAAGGATGCAAACTTCACCTGTTCACACTGAGTGCATTAAAAGTAGAAACTATTCAGTAATTGAAATTAGTTTTATAAATTTTGCCCGGTTTTAAAAGATATAGACCCCATTACATTTACAGCATTTAGCAGAGCGACTTGCATATATATATCTTTTGTCCAACTGAGCTGTTTGTGGTTAAATGCCTTGCTTAGAAGCCCATCAGTAACAGCTTTGTGATGCTGGGAATCACAGCCCAACACTAACCACTGAGCTACCACATTCCCTGTATAAATGGCCGTTGGCCATATGGTTGCATTGGCATGGTCTGGCCATGCGAGACTACATTCCGTATGGCTTCTTCTAAATGTAATCAAGAAAGGGTTTCGTGTCAGTGTACATTTCCTAGCTTGTTTTTGAATACACCCTCTACATTAACTCTTCACTTAGTCAGCTCAGGCCTGCCTTAGGAAAGGTTACACTTGACTGCTAGCAATGGCTATAAATATATTCTGTATTTTACATTACATACCTTGCTGCATTTATAGATGTATACATTACCTAGTTATTCACTATCATACCATCCGGTTGTGATTTTTGAATGCTTGTACATTTTTGTTGCCCTTTGTTCTATTGCTTTTAGGTTCTCTGCCAAACCTCTAGTTAAAACTATTTTTGAGGGTGGAAGGGCAACATGTTTTGCCTACGGTCAGACCGGGAGTGGGAAAACGCATGTAGGTATACGGTCAATCTTGTTAAATATTCCTTAATGAATTAAATAAATTATCCCTTTTTTTTCCTTTACAAAAAAGACAATGGGTGGGAACTTTTCAGGAAAGGTCCAGAACAGCTCTAAAGGGATCTATGCCTTGGCAGGTGAATTGGGAATGTTAAATCCTCACAAAAACTGTTACAATTGTGTTTGACCTCCAAGCTGATATTTGTTTTTGTCCATCTTGTTCCTTACAGCACAGGATGTGTTCACTCTTCTGCAACAGAAACGACATTCTGACCTGTGGCCATATGTGACCTTTTTTGAAATCTACAATGGCAAGGTGTGCGTGTGTGTTTTCCAAATAAATTCAACCTGCCATTACCCTTTAACTGTTTAAAGAAAGCACTATTAAACTTGTTTTCAGGTCTTCGACTTACTGAACAAGAAGGTGAAACTGCGTGTGCTCGAGGATGAAAACCAGCAGGTACAGGTTGTTGGCCTGCAAGAAATGCCAGTCTCATCTGTCGAGGATGTTCTAAAGTTGATTGAGAAGGGGAGTGCATGCAGGTATGCTGTTTCAGTTAATTGGTTTAACTTGTTGCAACAGTAACTAGGTTAACAATTACTAATTGCCCTGGCATTCAGACGAATCCGTTCAATGACCAGACATTGGGGCTTTATGAAAAGTGTTTTATATCTTTTATCCAGTGTTCTCTTGATTAATCAGATGACTTTTCACCCCTGTTCTAGAACATCTGGTCAGTCGTTCGCAAATGCCAACTCGTCCCGCTCACATGCCGTCCTGCAGGTTCTCTTAAGACGGCATAAGCTGCTTCATGGGAAGTTATCGCTAGTGGACTTGGCAGGGAATGAGCGGGGCACGGATGTTTGCACCAATGACCGGCAGACTATGATTGAGACCGCAGAGATCAACCGCAGTCTTCTGGCCTTAAAGGTTTCCACTAGGCTCATCCAGCCTAGTAATAATCGAAATGTATCAAGTTGCATGTGATGTTTGTTTTTAATCAGGATTTTTGCCAATGTTGCTTCAAATCTGATTAATCCTGGTAATAACTAATATTTTACCCTACAAGTGCCCCATGCGTCTTTGCTGATTGCTGATCTTCTTCCCAGGAATGCATTCGATCGCTGGGGCAGAACAGTGAACACATCCCCTTCCGGATGAGTAAACTAACCCAGGTTCTCCGAGACTCCTTCATTGGCGAAAACTCCAGAACCTGCATGGTAATTAGAGCTGACCCATGTACAAAGTGTTTGTCAGGAAATTATATTATGTTCAGTGCTAAGGGCCTAATATCTTTTGGAAGGTGTTGCGTTAAAGTAATAATTCGGTCCATAGGGATTAGGGATCGGTCAAGGTTTTCAAACATTTGATTTCATTATAGGTTGTGCGAATATTGTCAAAAGAAAAGCCCCATGTTTTCGCTGCTGATGTGGTCATATTACCAGAGGGTGGTGCTTCCAATAACAGACCGAAGATAACCGAAGAACCTTTTTGTCTCACGCAGACTATAGATTTGCGTGGAATGTAACGGTTACAGAAACGTGTGGGAAGTCATTCGGTAATGTTGATTATATTGGTGTTTCAGGATGTTGCAGTGAATTTCATTGCATGAGGGGAAGGGGTGCTTTTCTTTTTTTTTTTTTAAGGTTTTCTCCTCCCTCTCCAAATGGTTAATCAGATAATACCCAGTGATCATAGAATATTATTTTTGCCAATTCCTAATGAGGATTTAATATTAACCAAATACGCATACCACTGACTGTTTTCTTAATTATGACTAAAAGGATGAAATAACAAGAATTCAAATCCTAAATGTTTTTAATGAGTTTTTAGAGCCATAAATATTTCCAGTGGTTCGAGACTCCTGTCCACGTAAACTCTGCCAAAGAATTTCACTATATGCTGTATTGCACAATGTATATGTGACCAATAAACTTGAACTAAATGTTATTGCAATGGTATTTGACAGTGTTTTTAGTAATTGGTGTGCCTTTCAGATTGCCATGATCTCACCTGGTATGAGCTCTTGCAATTATACGTTGAACACACTACGTTATGCAGACAGGTACAGTCCATGCATGCTCTTATGACATGAATGTGTTCAATTTTATTGAAAAGGCTCCCTCTAGTGGCTACACTTCGAGCCATGCTTCTTTCTGTCTCTGGCTGCTAGAGTGAAGGAGTTGAATGGTTTGTGTAAGGAAACTGCACAGAACACTAAGCTAACAGAGGAGTCTGCGGAGGGTTGCCGTTTCTTAGACGAGGTAAGTGGAAACATTGGCGATGGCGCAAAAGGCTTTTAGACTTCTAGAAATCCTTGAGTAACTAGGCAGCACCAGGTTCATCTGGGGATTCATGTGTCAATATTACTTGACTCAAGTTTGTTTCTGACCTGCCTTTTCAGGAGGGCATTCCAGCAGAAATTGAAGTCATGACCCAGTTGTCTGATGTGGAGGACCGGTTCTATGATGATCTGCAGGTGTGTAGTTACAAACCATGTACTCCACGTTCATGCATTCACAAGTATTTTCAAATGGCAAATCGAAAGTTGTAGATCTGTTAAGGTGTTGGACTGCCCATCGTAAGATCATTGATTTGATTACAAATACCACTAAGCTGCCCCTACTGGGCCCCTGGGCATGGCCCTTAACCTTCAACAGCTCAGTTGGATAAATAAGATAAATGCAAGTCACTCTGGATAAGGGTGTCTGCTAAATGCCAGTAATGTAAATATGAATAAGGACATGCAGGATTCACCCAGCCATGAAGGCTATGTTTGGTTTGTTCCTGTCCTATGCTATTTGCTGTCTTTCAGCGTGCCCATGAAATTGCCACCGCGATGGAGCACTCCTCCTACAACCTCATTAGTGGTCTACCGGAAATCGAGGCATACATGGAGCGACTTCAAGGTTTGTTCTGTGAACTAAATCTATTTCTAAGAGAAGTAACACACATGCCTCTTAAACAGACCGTATTAGAGTTCCATGTCTCTCTGTTCTAGGATCTTACCATGCACTGCAATCAGCTATTGGGGCACTAAAAGCCAGGTCACCCAATCTGGCATGACCTTTAAATGAACTTTGAAAAAAATACAAATGTTCTGAGTTGTTTTGTATCATGTTCTTTTGTAAGTTTAATTACAACTTGTTTGTTTTAAATGTTGTCCTCTTAAAAAAAAAAACTTCACTAAATAAATGCTTACCTGACCAATTACCTTCAACAGTTGTCCCAAGTCTCAAACTTAGTTTTTCACAATGCTGTTAAATACTATTTTTCTGTTTTTGTTTTTTCCTCCCTTTAGAGTACGTAAGTAAATAACTGAAGTTACAGACGCAGCATAGATGTTCTTCACTGTTTGTGTATCAGGGCCCATATTCAGAAAATGAAGGCTAATAGTAGCTCAAATTGCCAATTTAGGATAATTAAGCATTTTTCCTTTGAGTATTTTATAAACTAGGCTAGTGCTAAAACTAGCTTCTAAATATGTGAAAGGTTGGGAGTAGTAAAGACGACTTCACTAAGACCAAGTCACAAACTATCCTAAAATATCTATTGCCAGTAACCTGCATTGGAGTGTGAACATTTGAGGAATGATCACTTAAAAATGTACTGTGTTGTGATTGTAGAACTTGAATTAGTCATGAATCCGGTCTTTTCAACCAAAACAACCCAATAAGGCTATTCAGCTAGGTTCTGACAATTATTTGATATCTGGCAACTGGGAAAATGCTGTTATATAGATATATATAGCATCAAATAATAAATGGGTTTTTAAAAAAAAAATTGAAGATCTGAATGATTACTGACATTTCATTTTCAGATGGTATTTATCACACATGCAGTAAAATGATTTTATTCCGCGTATCCCAGCATATGAATTTTAATGCTGTGGTCAGAGCGCAGGGTTGGCCAGAACGAACGGCGCCTCAGGAGCAAGTGAGGTTAAGGGGCTTGCTTAAGGACCCAATGATGGTAGCTTGCCTGGTGCAATGCTTGAACCCTCTGATCACTGACCCAGAGCCTTATACCATTGAGCTGCCACCACCACATACATTTTACATGCTTTCCTCATGTTCTCTAACTACAAAGTCCACTTCACATCCTCTTTATTTGAATATGGTGACATAACGTGGCTCCCCAATCAGCCAATCACTGTGTGCGTAGTTAATAAGTATGCTGACATCATCCAAGTCAACAGTGTCCTTACTCTTCTCTTAGGGCTTGTCTATTGTTGGTGAGTTGGTTTTATGGCAAAACTCTTAGCTGAAAACCTTTTCTGCTATTTAGGAGAACTTGTAAGTTTGAATGTTTTATGAATACAGGCCTTTGTGCCTTTTTTTCAGTTTTCTTGTAAACTGAATTAAGAAAGTGTAAAGCATAATATGAATTTTGGTCTGGTTTAAACTTTTCTTAAATTGTGGTAGTCCTCAATGGGCAAGATAGCAGACTAAAAGTATTTCAGTGTGGGTTTATGATTGAGAGGTGTTCCGTACAAAACTAATAACTAACGTTGTGCTAGGACATTGACTCCATATTCTGAGACAGCTGATGTTATTCTAGAATATGCCCTGGTGTTTGTCAATCTCTTCTGATTTATTTATTTTTGTTAGGCAGTTGATTATATAGAAGTAATTTACCACCACGATGTAAGTCACGTGAGACGCCATGTAATCTCAGCAGGTCCTCTAGGGGACCGAAGACCTTGTTCTTTGACCCTTTAAGCATACAATTCCAATTTTGCAAGTTCCAAGCTAAGTTTCCACATGCGCTGTGAGCAAAAGACGACACAACAAATCAAAGACCCACTAAACAGCTCTCGCCCAACGAAACGCTTTTTCCCCCCAAGGGATAAAAATGAACAAACCAGCCTGAAACTGGGTGGCCTGGTGTCTCCGTGTGAGGCCCACTGTTTCTTTTTAGCAAGAATAACCCCATCCCCCTCAAGCACACACTCTTACTCTCTGGGTGGCATTCCACAAACCCGCTTTCCTAAAATACAGACACACACTCCAAACCATAGTCGAAGACCACAGCACTGATTTCTTCGTGTTATTGCAAATCTAAAAATGGCTGGAGTTGTTTCTTTAGGTCAGTGTTTCTCAAATAGTGGGGCGTGCCCCCTTGGGAGGGTGCACAGCGATGCCAGGGGGGGCGCGTGTGATCCCGAGGAACTGTTTTTTACTACAATCATCCCGCTTTATGAATGCTATT